>JAWMRA010000005.1:27752906-27910548 GCA_035584735.1 Pseudotriccus pelzelni | reverse complement strand
GGCCCCTGCCCCGGCCTCGCCCGCGGCCCCGCCCGGTGCCGGTGCCGGTGGTGCTGCCGCCCTCCCGCGGCGGCGGGGGCGGCTCGGCGGGGCTCCCTTCCCGCGGGGCGGGACCGGCACCGGGACCGGCCCCCTCCGCTTCCGCCCGCGCGCGGAGCGCCCGCCGCGGCGTCACGTGGTACAGCGGCCGGTCCGACATGGCCCGGCAGCGACCGGGATCGGGATCGGGATCGGCACCGGGATCGGGATCGGCACCGGCGGGAGGAGCCCCGGGAGCGCCCGGCCCGCGCTGCCGCCCCCCAGTGAAAAAAATGCGGGCCGGCCGCCGGGCCTCCCCCCGGCCCCGCGGGGGCAGCTCGGGCGGCCTCGCTCCGGCCCCGGTCCGTTCCACGGGCCGCTGGTCGCTCCGGAGCGAGCACCGCGCTGCGGCCTTTCCCGGCGGCGTGAAACCCTGTCAGATAAGCACAAGCGGGAACCAAAAAGTGCCGAGGAGGGGGTTGAGGGAGATAAAATGCTCTGGCGCTGGTAACGTGCTGCACTAAATACCTGCTGCCCAGTCTGCGGGTCGGTATGGTTGATGGGATCCAGAACGTCTCACTAGGCATTTCAGTTTGTTTCCCTTTTGTTCAGGTGCGTTACTGGTAAACGGGGATTTAAAAAATCACGGCATCACAGCATGTGCTGAGCTGGAAGTGACCCAAAAATATCATCGAGTCCAACTCCTGGCCCTGCACGGGACAACCCCAACAATCCCACCTTGTCCCTGAGAGCATCGTCCAAACGTCTCTTGACCACTGCCCTGGGGATCCTGTTCCAGTGCCCAACCATTTAAATGCATTCTTGATAAGCCTTTTTTACCCAGGGATGTGGCAGAGTTCCTGTGACTGGAGGTTTTCAAGATGCAGTTGGACATCATCTCCTCTAGACTCCTTTTCTCCTGGAAGTTTGGAGCAGATCATCTTTTGAGCTTCCTTCCAACCTGAGCTGTCCTATGTTTCTGTGATGTCACTAAGCAAAGAAATAGCAACTTTCTTATTTCACAAACACGCATTTTCTGAACCGCCGCACAGATGCTCACCGGGCAGTGAACAGTTCAGGACCAGTTTGGAAATGAGTTGCTAAGCAAATAGGGGCCCTTTTACAAATTCTCAGAATCCCAGATTTGTTAGGGTTGGAAGGGACCTCTGGAGATCATCCAGTCCAACCCTGCTGCCAAAGCAGGGTCAGCTGGAACAGGGGACATAGGAATGCATCCAGGCGGCTTTGGAATGTCTCCAGAGAGGGAAATTCCACCACCTTCCTGGGCAGCCTGTTCCAGTGCTCTGCTACCCTCAACATAAAGTTCTTCCTCCTACTGAGGTAAAGCTTCTTGTTTATGGCCATTACTCCTCACCCTGTTCCCGCGCACCACTGAACAGAGTCTGGCACCGTCCTCTTGGAACCTGCCTTTGAGATATTTACTTGCTTTGATGACATCTCTCAGCCTTTTCTTCTCCAGACTGAACAGGCCCAGCTCCCACAGTCTCTCCTCATAACAGAGGTGCTGTAGGCTCCAAGTTGTCTTTGTTGCCTCAAAATAAAACTATTTTAATACTTTACTAACACACCGTAAATGTTCCATATTTACCCCGAAGTGGATATTTGTGAGGTAAGTTATGCACGCTTCCTACTGTACCAGCGGTAAATGCTGTCACACTTCTCAGACCTAAAAGCAGAACACACACATTGAGCAATGTTTTCTAAAAGCAAAAATAAAAGAGGATGTAACAAATGCCACATCAGTAGGTTTTAAAGTACAGCTGAGCCATCCATGTAGTTCAAATTAAGTAGAAAAAAGAGCAGCCAGCTCATGATTCCTGACCAGGGGAACTCCACCTAAAGCATCATTTTATTCGCAAGTTTCCAAAGCAAGTTCCCAAAGTATTACCTTGTGTAAATATTTCCATAGCGTGTCCTTTTATATTTCACCTTCTCACCATTGATTCTTCTACAGATTGAGGCAAAACGTTATCCCTATTTAAGTTAAATCCTCCCTCAAACTCGAGTTAGAAAAGACCAGATTTGTCAGGTTGCAATTCTGTATCTCCACTCCCATCCCATGACTTCGTGTTTTCCTTTTGCTAAAGAAAAAACAAACAAACAAAACAGACAAACAAAACCAAACAAAAACCCCAATGTAACATAACATCAAGATCCTTTTTTGTAACAGTTTTGTGATGACTTCACCCCCTAACCCGACCAGTTAATTTTCCTGCCAAACGGCTTTTTGGGAACCAGGTTCTCAACCCCCAAGAGGCTGAAGGGACCCCCTGATTTTGTCACACGTTTGCCACTGTTTTCACAACGCTTGTGCTTCTGTGGAAAGGGCGGTCCCTCAGCCCTGACTGCCTCCCGTGATGAAGGGACTGGATGGATGTAAAAACTTTGATTTTTGTGAAGCCCTTGACACCTGCAGCTCCTCAGCCAATTCCTCGGCTGTCCCTTACTGAAGCAGATGAAGGCAGGATGTGAGATGGATGCCAGCCAGGAGCAGGGCCCTCTAGGTGACCCTGGCCTCTGTGGACCAGCCACACAGATTTTTATTTTTTTTTCCTTCCTGCTTTGCCACTCTCCCGGTTTTACAGCCTCTGCTGCACCCAGTGAGAGGCTGGTCAAAGGAATGTGCAGAGACTGCCCACGCACACCTCACCTTCTCATCACCTTGCTGGTTGGACCAAGGTCTGTGTTGATACCTGTGCACATGCTGACACCCCTGGGACACGTGACACACACACTTTTTTTTTTGAGCCCTCTGACACTGCCTCTGTGCCAGTAAAGGTTCTTAAACACAGCACAAAGACATGGTTTTTTGGGGTTTTTTCCTGCCCTTTTGAATCCTGCCTGTTCTACCAGTACCAGTAGGGGGAGGATTTAGTAAAAATAAAACAAAGTCAAATCAAGCACGTTAGTCAAATCCTCCCTTTCAGCCCTCTGCTCTCCGGATTGAGGAGTCACAGCCATTCAGTGCCTGCCATGAAGTGGCTGCTCCTTCCCAGCGCCGTTTCAGTTGCCTTTCCCTGTGTTTTGTCTCAGCCATTTGCTGCTGCGCTCCTTTGGGGTTGCCGGTGAGAAGGCTGCAAGCTGAGTTCGAGGGAGTTTGTTGTCTCTGTGCTACTGCTCCTTGTGCTGATGCCTTGCCCCTGGCATGCTCCAATGCTGCTGCTTTCCATGATATATGTCCTGGGCAGGAAGAAATATGGAAAGAGTTGGAACCTATCTGTCCCCTCTGCTGGCACCGCAATTTAAAACGTATTTTTTTCGGGAAAACGTTGCCAAAATGAGGCCGGGGCAGATAAACACAGTCTCAGACCTTCCCCCTGGTTGCGGTCTTTGGACCATATTGAAAGGGGATACTGGAGGGGGCTCCCCATCCTTTTCCCTCCAGGCCGATGCTAAAGACTCTCCATTTCACATCCTTCAGCCCCCCATCCTCCTTGCACTGGCAGGGAGTGTGACATTTCCTGAGTCCGGGCTTTGCTACCTACGTGTTTGCATCGCTTTTTCTTGTGGCACTTCTCATAAATCAACTCTCAAACAGGTTCCCCTCCTCACTCTCATTTCCTTGTTTCAATCCACAACGCTGTTAACCTAACGCGGGGAGCGGCCGCTCCTCCGGTGTGCCTGGAGGAAACGGCACACCCCCCGAGTCGTAGAAACACCGCCAAAAAAAAAAAAAAAAAAAAAAAAAAGGAGAGAGAGGGAGAAATTATTGTTTCCTGAACGCTCCGGAGAACGCCCGTGGGAAGGAAAACTACAGCTCCCATCAGGCTGCCGGGAGCCGGGGAAGGGCAGAGTTCACCGCCGCGTTCCCAGCGGAGGATTCAGGGGGGGTGCCTTGGTGTCCTGCCACCGCCAGAGCCAAAGGGCCTCTGGGAAGGGCAAGCGGAAAAGCCAGCTGTGCTTTTCTTCACCGCCCTGACCGGCTCCGAGCCTGCCCGGGTAAGCGTCCGACTCCCCGGGACACTTTGTTTCCCTTGACTTCCTTCTCCTGCCGGAGCGTCACCGGCGGGAGCGGCGCAGGGAGGGGAGGGACGAGAGCCGGGCGGCGGAGCCGCGATTGTAACCCCCCCCCCAGCCCTCCAAATCGCGCTTTAAAGCGAGAAAACTCCGCTGCAGGGGCAGTGCGGGGCGGGCGAGGTGCCCCCCCGTGCTGGAAGAGCTGCTGAGGAGGCTCCTGGGCTGGGGTTTTTGGGCAGAAATCCGCGCGAACCGCGGGGAAAGTTCTTCGGGAGTTTTTGCACGACGCCTGGCTGCGCTTCTGAAAGCCACCAGCTTTTTCCTCGGGTTACACCAGCGAGCCCGGCTCCGCCCTGTCCCAAAAAAAGGGCTTTAGCAGAGTGGGGAAGGATCGCTGGAGGGGCGCAGGAGAGCCAGGCTGCGGGCTCCGGGATCGCAACACCCGGGCAGGGCTCTGCTGAGGCCGGGGTGGGGTGTTTGTGCCAGCGGCCTCACCTTCGGCACCGCTGTCTCCCGATCCAACGTGCCGGAGGCAGGAAGGTAAGGAGAGCAAGGTCACTGCTCTGCGCGGACCTGGCGCTGAGGTTCCAGGTGCGCTGCCAAGCCCCAGGCTCCGGGCCTGCCATCTCGGAGTCCATCCGGATGAGAAAGCGGTGCCTCACCCCACTGGCGCGCCCCGAGACGAACGCGGTTTGCATTTAACTCCCGAACTAATTGTAGCCTGATGGGAAGCGAAATAGCTGACAGTCCCAGGGCTGAAGGTTCGTGGTCATGGGTGGCGCCCACTCTTTTTCACCTCGGGAATCGCGGAGGGAGGAGCCGCCTCCTGCACCGTGAATCACCGCTCCTGTGTTTCTGCTTATCAGGTTTATGGGCGTTTAGTTGGAATTCCCGAGACCAGGACGGGATGGTGTCCGTCAGGGGGGTAGGACTTGGTCAGCCACTCGAACAGCGGGGAGAAACAGCTCCGTGTGACCGAAAGAGAAAGTGAAACGAAACGGTGCAGAAGCCAGAGCTCCGTGGAGAAAAAGAAAATGGAAGAGCATCCAAGAGAGGATCTGTCTGGAGGTAAGGGAATCCCTACCCTTACTCTATCCACTAGGAAAATTCCTTTGCCAGAAGTTTTTAACAGTGACATGGGAAACTGAAGCAAAATAAAAATAAAATAATCAAAGAAAAGCAAATTGCTGGGGTTTTTTATAGGGTGAAGGATGAACAACTTACTTTCAGTTTTAGATTCCCATCTGCAACAGGTTTAGACTCTGTGTCCAGGATGGCAGCACAAGGAAGGCTAAAGATCCAGGCTGGGAGAGCTTTCTTCCATGCACCCCAGTGCTTCCCGTTTACAGATGCCTAAATAATAAGCCAGTTTTCCACCACCTATAAATGAGAAAGCTCTGAAGGAGGCAGGGCAAGGAGTAGTTTGCGTCCAGCTTGAATAGCAGGATATCTCCAGGCTGCTCATGTTTCAGTTTCTGCCGTGTAGTTACATTCTCCAGGAGCTCTGCTGTGACAATATACATACATACCAGTATGTCAGTGATATCATCTCCAGCTCAGGTCTGGCCTAGGCAGTCAGAAGTGTTCCTGTAATAATCAGCAACAAAGAACGTTAAAATCGTATTCTGACACATGCCAAGTGGAGCTTTTTCTCCCTTTTCAAATTAGAAGGAAGTTCCTTGCCACTTTTATCAGTCTTTATTCTAATTTTAGTATAGTCACTTCTGCTGTTATAATACTTGATCATTCATAAGCAATTTTTCACAAATAGCAGCTGAAGTTTGAGCTATACTGTTTAGTTCTTTAAGATCTAGAATATGTCACAAACGCTGATGTTCAGCCTCGGAATTTCTCTATTTAATTATGCTTCAGTGTTTGTTTTTAATTACATGTTGCCATAGCTCTTAGGGGGAGCTCCAGGACATGAGCAGAGAAAGAGCACAAGCAGAATTATCATTTACCTTCAGGCAGATGCTTGAAGTGAATTGGCTTACCTGTACTCAACATCAGCCTCAGAAATTCTTCAAATGCATCACTGTCTGTGAAAACCCCTTATCTGTGGAAGATGTGGTAACATATCCCACCACTTAATGAAGGAGTTGCCTGCCCACCCCTCCGAGGACACAGGCTGGGATTGAGTTAACTTTAGCGCAGCAGCCTGTACAGTGCTGTGGTTTGGGTTCTTGGCTTTACAGAAGAAGATGCTGATAACACAGCAGCGTTTTGGCTCTTACTGAAAAGTGCTGGTGCAGCACCAAGGCTTTCTCTTCCCCCCCCCCACCCTTCCCTTGCCAAGGAAATAACCTGGGGTGGGTTTATTGGGCAGGGACCCAAGGTGGGCAGAGGGTTGTTGAGTACAGTGTAGCACTCATGCTCAGCAGCAAAAACTGGGGCACAGGAAGAAAAGGAGAAAGGGGGATGGCTTCCAAGGTGGCCATTGCTGGGAGACTGTCCTGGCATCACTGTAGCAGGTGGTGAGTGCTTGCCTTTCAATCTGTCCTGATTCCTCACCCTTGCCTTTGCTCATTCAGCTGTTTGGATCTCAACCCATGAGTTTTCTCACTTCTGGTCAGTACTCCTTCCCCTGTCTCACGGAGGGGGTGGGGGGTAGATGTTTCTGCAGTGCAAGAGCTGTGAGTTTTAAGGTTGATAGTAAAGCACTGGGCATTCCTGACTCCTGGGTGGCTCACTGGGCTTGTGTACTCTGATCCCAACAGCTGGGCCAGCCCAAAGTGAGGTGGGAAGCACAGCAGAGCGTCCTGTGCACCAAGAGCCCACCCAGGACACTCTGGAGCAGCAAGTGACAGGCGTGTCTGAGACCTCCTGCAAACCAGAGGAGGACTCTTCAGTGCGTGAACCAACTGCTGGTGGAGGAGAGACAACACTGCTGGGTTCAGGTGGCCCCACGCCGGAGGAGAAAGCTCCCCTGGAAACTGAAGTATTGCTGGAAGAACCTGGGAAGACAAGAGATGGTGCCTCAGAACGGTCCCAGGAAGAAAAGGACTTGGATGAAGGTGAGTCTCTTCCCCACCCCTGTGTACAGCAGTTCCAAAATGCTGATAACCTGGGACTTGGCTTAGAGGAGGCAGAGCAGGGAAAAAGACCTGTCCGTTCTTGGGCTGAAAGAAACTAAATGTAGATCTGCAAATTTTATTCCCCGCAGCTGGGCTGGCCCACGGCAAAACGGACAGCAAAGGAGACAGCCCTGTCCACCAGGAAACACGGGAGAACCAGGAGACAACCAGTCAGTGTGAAAGCTCCTGCAAAGCAGAGGGAGGTGCTTCATCAGCAAGCAAGTCAGTGAGCTCTGACAGTAAAGTCACACATTTGGATGTGACTGCCACGGAAGATGTCGCCAAGGGCCTCTTGGCAGAGAGCACCACCAGTGCCCCTCTCCCAGTGCAGGAGCCAGAGGAGCACACAGAGCAAGAAACGCGGGAGATCGGATCCCGAGGCACGTTAAGGAAAAGACACGGGGCCAAAGGTGAGCTGGTGGCTGCACACTGCTGCTCTCCCACCGTGCACGTGCCTGCGCTTCCCTTGGGCATCAGAGCCACGGTGTGGTGAGATCCCTACTGCCCACTGTCAGTTTTCCAGAGTGAAGCAGGAAAGAAGGTATAAGAAGACTCAGAGCAGTATTGACCCAAAGCAGTATTCACTTCTAACTCTTCCCTCAGCTGGGAGCTCCCGGCAGCATTTGCTTTTCTTACTACAGCTCATTTTAACCTGTTCCCTCAACAGTGAGTGTCACATTTCTTTCTCTTACTGCAGGGCACGCAGCCCCAAACCCAGAGGCTCAGTCCTGCCTGCAGGCCGTCACCACCCAAAACGCAGACCAGGAGAAGCCCAAAAAGTCCCTCGTGCTGAAAGGTGAGGAAAAGAAGCTTCCCTTGCATGTTACTCACCGACCAGAAGGCACTGATCTTCCAGGAACAAGTAATGAAGCACATTTAATTCTTCTTTTCTCTTGGGACCTTTCAAAGCCTTTTCTGAGGGTTTGAGGGAAAAACCATCCCCTTAAATACAGGCCCAGTTTCAGCAGCTTTCCCTCCAGCTCTCCAGCCTCCAAAGAAGGCACATCATGTTCAGAGTGCTGGAACGTTCTGGGAGGTCTGGGGCTCCTACACCGATGCTCCCCCAGTCCTGCTCTGTGTCACGGGGCTCTAAGCAGGAATTGTGATCCTCGTTGCACCACACGTCTCCTGTTAAAAAGGCACCCTGCTTTGGCATGGAGAGGGACACAAGCTGTTGTCTGAACCTTGCTGTCCTCTGTTTTCTGGGCAGAACCACGATGGCCTCTGTTCACCCCGCAAGGTTCAGAGGAGGGCAGTGGTCAGAGCACTGTAGCTGGGTGAGGCACCTCCACGTGTGGTGTTCTGAATGGCCACAAACCTTAAAGAAAAACAGAGGAGGGGGAAGGAGAAGGAAGCTTGTGGCCAGCTGCAATTTCCCCAGGAAATTTCGCACCAAGCTGTAGCCTTGATTCCAGGCCTGGAGCTGCAGCCCCCTCGCCTGGTGTGTAGGAGCATGGGTCTCACAACAGCCCCTTCAGCGCTCCTGGCCGATCCGATCCACTTCCCCAGAGCAGGGGGCCAGGTCTTAGAGGGGGAGAAAGAGCCCTCATAGCTACTTTCCAGCGTGTCACTGCAGGTCACTTGTGACTGACTTCTGTTCCCCACCCCGTGTCTCTCCTCTGTTGAACAGGGCTTGGCATCATGGGCCTCATATTGCTCGGCTTCTGCATATTCTGCTTCGGCAACCCCACCTCCAGTTCCCAGCAAGCCCTCAAGAACGCCACGGAGGCATTCCTGTTCCAGTTCAACCAGCTGGAGAAGAGGTTTCCTGGGCAGAGCCCTCACCTGTGGAATCGTGGGCGCAAGATCCTGAAGAAGCACCTGAACTCATCCCACCCCACGCAGCCGGCCATCATCATGCTGACGGCCGCCCGCACGGGCGAGCGGACCTTGCGGTGCCTTAGCACCCACGTGGCCGACTCCTACGCGGCTGCCCTGCGTGCCAGCACGGTGCAGATCGATGGCAGGGATAAATCCGGGCTCCAGAGCGACCGGGCCAAGCTGGAGGTGGACCGGGAGCTGAGCTCAGCGTTCCAGGCCGGGGGCCGTGCCGCGGTGATTCACCGCTTCGAGCTGCTGCCGGCGGGGGCCACCCTCATCTTCTACAGGTACTGCGACCACGACACCGCCGCCTTCAAGGACGTGGCCCTGCTGCTGACGGTGCTGCTGGAGGATGAGGTGCTGGAGACCCACATCAGCCTCCCGCAGCTGGAAGAGAGGGTCCGTGACTTCCTCTGGGACAAGTTCACCACCACCAGGACCCCCAGCTCCTACGACCACATGGACTCCGACAAGCTGAGCGGGCTGTGGAGCCGCATCGCCCACCTGGTCCTACCCATCCACCCGGAGCAGAGCATTGAGCAGGGGGGCTGCCATGCCCACGCCAAACCCTAGGCACAAAGGCAGCCAGAGCCCTGGGGAGGGTCGGAAGGATGGGCCTGGCTGGCTCTGGTGCGGGCAGAGGCACGACCAGTGTTATTTCTCTTCGCTTTGTTTCTCGTGTCATCCTGGGAAGAGTTCGACAGGTACAAGTTGATCCGGGTCGTTTGGGCAGCTGATGCTTGGAGGTGACAGATCACACGCTTCCTTCTGGCAGGTGGAAAGAGTGAGAATTTTAGGCCGCTGGTTGCACAGGGGAACATCAAAGTGTGGAGAGGCAGGAGGGAAAAACAGGACTTGGCAGGCAGTGTTTCTGTCAGGAAATACACTAATAATGTACACAACATTGGACAGAAAGATACTGCAATTCAGTAGCTCTTTCATCTCTCCTTGCCCCCTCAGCTTGCCAGTCAGCCCCAACAGAGTCCCACTCGCACACCCTGACTGAGACCTGGCGAAACTCAGATCCTAAATACGGGATGTTCAGACCATTCAGAGATTCCCTAAACCACAAAATCAACCACAAGAAATGTCAGGTTTTCAGCCCTTAAGACACTTCACTGACATCCCATGTGCCAGAGAACAAGCTCCAAAACCAGAGAGCAATGAAACATTTTGCTGTTACTTGGGTAGTGTGAAGCCTGGAGGGATTACACAGGTAAAAGAATGAGAAGTACAGTGCAACTTAATGCTACCTCTTTTTTTTGAAGAGTTCCACTCAATCCCTTTGCCACACAAAGTTTGTGACTCTCTCCTGGGCTGGTGCATCAGCTTTGGTCCTGCAGGACAGGTTGCTCTTCACCCAGATCTCTGATCTGTGTGCAGGGCTGGGAGCCTCTGCCAGCCTCTCCCCAGGGGACTTTTCTTAATGAATGTAGATGTTAACGTTGATATTTCAAACCATGTAACGTAGCACACCAGGCCCTTGCCCTCCAGGGTTACATTTGCCTCCCTGCCAGGCAGATGGAGCTCTGGAATACGGTTGGAATACTCCGGAAAGCAACTAGGAGGAGAGCTGGTAAAAAGAAAAATCTCTGCCATTAACACTACAAATAATTTAGAAAGCAGGTTGGTTTCTTACCGTGCCTCCTCTTCTGCATCCTAGGAAGAGAAATCCAAGTCCTGGAGACACTGTGGGGCAGAGCAGCCAACTCAGGGAACACCTGGGGGACAGGTGCTGGTTACAGCATTTACTATAATCCAACAGGCAGCCCTGGTGTCAGCCCCACGTGCTTGTGGAGAAGGAGCAGCTGTAGCAGGTCATGGCTCATTTCCTGAGATCAGCACAGACTGAGGCCTTGCAGAGCCAGGCTCTGTATCTGACCGAGAACAAATCGAGGGCACGACGGTGTTTCTCAGAAGCTGCACCTCCGAGTGCTCCTCACACCAACTGCACCCTGGCCTTGGATGGGTGTCCTGCCCACAGTGCCTTGCTGATCTGCCCCACCAATGGCTGGGCTGAGGCACAGCCCTGCACCCTAAAACCACAGCCTGTCTCTTCTTTCCCCCGCCGCCGCGTGCCTTGACCCGTCTCAGGAGATTTGTGGCCACTAACGTGGAGGAGGAGACAAAACAAAGGAAGGGGGAGGGTTATTTGTTCATGTTCTGGCCGAAGAACAGACTTTTTGGTTGGTTGGAGACACGAAGACAAGGCCATGGGGGTTTTAACCGTGGCAGATGCTGGGCTAGAGGTGAGAGTTCCCTGCTGGAGCCCAACATCAGCAGGGCAGCCCAGGGCGTGGTTCTCTCCAACATACATGTTGCTCCCTCCCCTCTCCTCCTTTCTATTGCTGTACACTACTTTGGTAACAGAAAACACTCTATCCTGCTCCGCACGGTTCAGTGTGGGTGTCGATGTAAGAACCAGCAGAGCATTAATCACGGTCTGCCAATGTTTCGGTGGAAATCTCTTATCTTAACGTCGTCTCGCTCTCAGTTTCGCGTACTGTGTTGGCAATGCCTAGCCAAGGGCTGCAGAGGCAACTCCACACTGCCTGGGCACATCACCGTGCCGCCCACCCGAGCTCTTCCACTACAGAAATATTTTTATGGCCTTTGAAAGACAGAATATCCGCTTGCTTCTGAAACAGGACTTCTATTTAAGAATAAAAGATGAGATTGTGAAAGAAACCAGCCAAGTGAGACTGGAGTCTTACCTTATTCTGTTCTTTTTTTCCTAGCTATTTTCATTAAGCAAAAGAGATCATCACATTGGACAAAGTTCTATTTGGGCCAGGGCTGTAGTCACACAAACAAAGTGAATATTTGCTTTTCCTGGAAAAACTCCAAACAACATTTTTCTCGGTTGTTTGGGACAAATACTTACAGCTTTTCCAGCTAAGCCAAAATTAAAAACAAACCCCCAAAGAGCTGCTGAATTCAACCCAGGCTGAAACACACTGGAGGTTTGCATAATACTCAGTGATGATAATGAAACTGGAATCCACTGACAACTGAAACGTTTTAGAAATACAGAAAGCAAATATTTCTCATTTCAACAGATCGATTCCACTTGATGTCCCACAACCTCAGCACACACTGAGTTTTACTGTTGTGGTGAAATACTTTGCCCAGCTCTGGCCTAAACAGAGAGAGGGTTGGAAAAAAAAAAAAAGAAAAAAAAGAGGATTTACCCTGTTATTCTGAATATTCTTCGGTCCCTGTCCAGGCCCTGACAACCTCAACAGTCATCACATTGGCATCTGCTTTCACATGGATGTTTATGGGATCACTTGCCAGAGGTAAACATCACTCGTCTCCTGTTGTCTGATGCCAGAGGACAGGATTTGGTCCTAGCCCAAAGATTCAGATGAAAATCCAGTGTCACCACTGGATAGCACCAGGGCTGGTCCTGGGGTCCCTTTGGGGGGGGACAGTAGGACCCCCAGCAAGGTTTCCACCAAGCCCTGTGCTCCAGCACGGCTTCCCTGGGGCACAGGCACAGCAGAGCCCTTGGCAGAGGAGATCAGCAGGTGACACAGAGATGTCACAGCCCAGAGCAGAAAAACCCACGGCAGCTCCGGACGAACCAAAGTTCCCCCTTCCCATCAGTTCTCTGATGGCTGTGACAGCAAGGCCACGGGTTGGGCTGGGGCTTTGTTGCCTGCTTTTATGTCAGTGCTAAAACAAAATTCCTTTTCACGTCCTTATGTACCAAAAAAGAGAAATTTTTTTAAAAATTCCTTTTTTTTTTTTTTTACTTGTCCTATTAAACAATGCATCATCCCCCCCAGCTCTCTTCCCTTTTTTTTTTTTTCCAGTTAGTCCCAGTTCTGCAGAGAAGGATGTGCTGCCACAAGGTGCTCAACAACCTTAAAAACCGCCTTGAAAATAACACAGTAGCTGCTCCCTCGGGGGTCACTCCGAGGCGGACAAAACCTCCATCCTAAGAGAGGTTTTGCAGATAACCGGGAGCTTAAATCTGTTCCCATCTCCCACCTTCGACTCCGCAGGGGGAGCCGCCGCACAACGAACCGCACAAAGGGGTCTTTGGCCTCGGCCTGTGGGATGAGGAGCTGAGAGCCTGAGATGAAAAGGCTCGAAGAATGCAGCTTGCAAGTGAGTTCCCCACACAGGGAGGGGGGGAAAGTCACGGCAGGCATCCCTGTGGGCTCTCCCCGCTGGGGCTGGACGGCGCAGTTACGCTCAGGCTGAGGAGAGGCTCCGCAGATCCCTCACGAGGGCACTCGAGGGCTGAGGATCCTCTCTCCTTTCCAGAGGCAAATACACTTGGATTCCCTTCCTGGCTGTGTTTGGAAGCTTTTTTTTGAGAAACAGCCGGCTGATGGGACCAAATTCAATGAAACGAGAGGTTGAAATAATCGCAGGCAACTTCCAGGGGGCAGGGAATGAGTAAGAATCAGTCCCCTGCAAGCAGCCCACGTGTCTGAAGGTGGCTGGCACTGACAGTGAAAAAACACTGGCTCTGGAGAGACCCTCGGGATGAAACCCCGTGGCTCTGCTCTTGGGTGCTCTGCTCAACCCCGTGAATCCTTTAAATATTGCCTGGTGGTAACACAGACCCGCTTCCTGTTAACAAGGCACCTGAAACTGGGGGAAAGCCCCTTGTAATGGTAGGGCTGAATGCAAAACCACAAGGGGCTGCCAAGCTCGCATGTAACGTGTCCCACATCAGAACCTGCTGGCCCAGTTAGAAAGTGGCAGCTTTACTTTAAGACCCGAATAAAGACCGTAGGAAAAAAAAAAAAAATCAGGAGAGGTGGATTGGGAACGATTACGAGACTGGAATTAAGTTGTGGTGGCTTTGTTAGCAAGGTTTAAAGTTAATTAATCTATAACACTATCAAACCTTCCCATACACTGCTCAGAGTGGGAGGTGTCTCAGGACTACAAGGGAACATTCATCTCCCATGCCCTTCATCCCACATTGACTGAGAGTATTCAAAACCTCCACTGCACCTCGAGAAATAACAGCACCGTTTAAATTCAGGATGTGAAACGAGAAGCGGCATTTTACACCGCCTTGTTGCCTTTCACGCCGCGCTTGTATCACTCCCTGTGAGCACAAGAGGCTCAGGAGTGATGAAAGGGGATAAAAGCAGGACTAGAGAGAAGGGTCAGGAGAGAGAGGGGCACAGAGGGGCCTGGAGGGGAGAGCATCACAGGCTGCCTGGATTTGCCCTGTCATGCTCCCTTAGAGCGCCCCATGCAGATCTGTCTCTCTCTGAAACACCTCTGTACTCAGCTGCACTCTGTAGCCTGCTTGTGCCTGCCAGGGCTCCTGCTCTGACACTGGTTTTGGGAGGGACTGAAGAAGATCAGATGCACTGAAAGTTGCCCAGCTGGAGCCGGCCAGTCCCCTTTTTCTTCTCAGGCACAGCCTCTCCCCCCCCCTCGGTGTCTCTCCTCAGCTTTGCTTATCTGCGGGGCAGGAACTGCCTCCAGAGGAACATTACACAGGGCTGCAGCAGGGCAGGAAAGCCAGGAATTGACTCTGAAGCTTTTTGCCCCTCCCTGCCTTTGTAGAAGGCAGCTCATGGTGCAACCATGTGTTTTGTCAGCACTCCTCACCCTCATTTTCTCTGCCTGGGTCAGAAGCGGATCACCCCCTCCTCCCCTGGCCCCTGCCTGCCAGCAGACAGCTTTGATCAGGAGTCCCTGTCCCGTCCCCCCTGCTGACACTCCATCATTCCTCTCCCCTCCCTCCACCTCGAGGCTGAAACCCTTGGTGAGGGAGCAGTGCAGAGTGCTGGAATCACCTCCCCACACTAATTACAGCACATCTGGCCGGCAGAAACCGCTGCTCCCCAGCTGCCCGCCCCAGGCTGGGGACACCTGATGCCATTTCTGCACGGCCTGTGTCCACGGATCACAGCAGCCAACTCCAGGGATGGCCGAGGTGTGCCAGCATGGAGACTGGCAGCACCTTGCCAGGAGCTACCTCATGATCGCAACCACAGCAAGGGGTGAGCCAGAAAGGGGCAGAGAAAGTACCACAAAGCAAATTCATTCCTCTCAAGTTGCATGCAGCGTGATTCTCCCCCTCTACTCTGCTCTGGTGAGATCCCACCTGGAATTCTATGCTCAGTGCTGGGGCCCCCAACATAGGAGAAGGACGTGAACCTGTTGGAGTGAGTCCAGAGGAGGCCACTGAGATGCTCTAAGGGCTGGAACACCTCTGCTCTGGAGACAGGATGAGAGTTGGGGTTGTTCAGCCTGGAGAAGGCTCCAGGAAGACCTTACAGCCCCTTCCAGTGCCTAAAGGGGCTGGAAGAGTCCTGGGGAGGGATGTTGGACAAGGACTTCCCACTGACAGGGGGCAGGGTTAGACTGGATACTGGGAAGAAAATCTTCCCCGTGAGGGTGGGGAGGCCCTGGCACAGGTTGCCCAGAGAACCTGTGGCTGCTCCATACCTTGGAGCGTCCAAGGCCAGGTTGGACAGGGCTTGGAGCAACCTGGGATAGTGGAAGGTGTCCCTGCCCATGGCAGGGGTTGGAATGAGATGAGCTTTAAGATCCCTTCCAAACCAAACTATTCTGTAATTCCCCCACCACCCCATCCAGAGCAGCTCCCCGTGACCCGGGCGATGCTGCACCCCGTGCGACACAGGCTGCTCCAGCCCGGGCACAGGGATGCCTTGAGAAGCAGAGCTCGCCCAAAGAGGGCAGGAAGGGAGGAATCGGGTGGCAAAGGGGGTTTTGCGGGGGAGGAAAGGAGCGGAGGGCTCCGCAGGGACCTCTCGGTGCCGGGCCCGCAGCGGGGGCTCGGCAGGACGCAGATCGGGAGCCCTCGGAGCTCGGGGAGCGGCGGCAGCAGGGCGGTGCGAGGGGCAGGCGGGGCGCGGCGGGGCCCGAGGAGCGCCCGGCCCCCGTCCCGTCCCGTCCCATCCCGTCCCATCCCCATCCCTCCATCCGCATCCCTCCCTCCCCCGCCGAGCGGCCGCGCCGCGGGTCGCCGCCCGCCACCCGGCAGGTTGTAAAGTCATTAACTCCCCCAGCCATGCCGGGCCGCGCTCCCCGGGCCCCGCCGCCGCCGCTGGTGGGCCGCCGAGCCGCCTCCTCCTCCGCGGCAGCAGCAGCGCGGCATGGCCGCCGCTCCCCGCATCCTCCTCATCCTCCTCCTCCTCCTCCGCGCCGCCGCCCCCCTCGGCGATAAGGTAAGCGGCGCCGGCGGAGCCTCCCCCCTCTCCCCTTCCTCGCTTCCCTCCTTCTTTCCCTCCTTCCTTCCCTTCTTCCCACCCCTCGGGGAGCCGCGGCGGGGCAGGGAGGCAGCGGGAGTCCGACCCGCGGCCCCTCGCCCTTCCCCGCAGGTTTCAGGTTCCTGCACTCCGGGTCTCCCCCCGCGTCCTTCCTGCACTCCTGAGCTGCTTGGGAAGGGGAAAGTTTTGTCGCCTCTCCCCCAAACTGACCCCGAGGACCAGGCTGTGCCCGCTCGCCGTGCCTGGCACTAACAAAAGAGTGTGAGGATGCCGGAGGAGGGTCCCAGCATCCCCGGAAGGACCACGGGGGAGCAGCGCCTTTCCCTGCTTGGGGCTTCGCCCAAAGCTGGAGGTGCTTCGCCCACGTTCGTCCCTCCACACTCATCTCTAGCAGAGGGTTGGCTCCGGTTTAGGACTGAAAACAACAGGTTTTCCCCTTCCATCCTGCCACCCCAGCATGGGTTTAGGCAGCTGCTCTCCCCGCTAACCCTGGGATGCATGTCCCGATATCAGAGCTCCACGCTGCCCTCATCCCAGCTCTCTTCCTCAAAGGACCCCCTCAGCCTGGCCCTCCTCGTGGCACTTGTTTCACAGCAGCACCAAACCCCCTGTACCAGTCCCCTTTTCCTTCCCGAGGCCCAGCCTGGGAGAATCCCCCCCGTTACGGTGGCAGAGCAGGCAGAAATCCCGGCTTTGTGGGGCACCAGCAGTGCCCTTGCCCTCACGGGTCACTGCGTGCATTGTGCCCCCGAGGGGAACACGTCCAGATTTCTTTGCTGCCTAAGGAATTCTGCTCTGCTAAAGGAAGAGGGGTTTGGGTTGTGTTTCCAGCCCCCAGACTCATGGCTGGGGCAAAGCAGCCTCACATGAGACATCTTGAACACAGAAAAGACCAGACACTGCAGCTGTACTGGATAACGCAGGTTTGAGGAGCAGCAGCATCTCCTGTTCTGGGGTTTGCCTTAACTTCAAAGCTCACGTATCTTATTTCCAGTTTGTTTTTACCTCCACTGCCGGTTCTGTGTTCCCCTGATCTGCAGGGCTTAAGCCAGAAACTTCAAGCAGAGCAAGCTGGGTCAGGATAAACCGATGTGAAGTCCTTCATTTGGGACTGACCTGGATGGACTCCTCCATCAACATGTGTGCACAAGCCTTGGATGCTCGTGGTTCTCCCTGCCCCCAGCAGCTGTGTTTGTACAGCACCTAAGAGGAGGGTATTCCCGGGCTGGGAGGAAGGCTCCTCAGCCCTCTCCAGGACAAACACACCTTAGCATTGTTGCCAGGTCTGCCCCGAGGACTTCCTTGCTCCAGGAGATGCCCTCAGAGCAATCTGATCGCTGATTACGTGGTTCAAATTGTCCTGGTTGGGGGATTAACCTGAGGTCCTTCTCGCTCTCCCGTTTTCTAAACAAAACACGGTTATGCAAAGAGTATCAGAAAGCCTCAACCCCATAGTTTGGGCAAGCAAATTCCTTCCTAGCTGCACTCAATGCCTCTGAAAATCCCCCTGATAGACATGTCTCATGCACAGCGCCTGTTGCTCCCTTCTCCCCCTCCGCAGTTTTCCATCCTTCCTACCGGCTTGCCCCAGAATAAGTGCCTTGTCCCACTTGCAGGGAGTGACCTAACTGACTTGGATCAAGCATTTTGTAATGACGTGCAGAGCTTGCCTGTGAACTCTCTGTCATGGCAGGATTATGAACAGAACTTGGTAGTTCTCCACTGGCTTCTGTTGACTGGTTTTCTAATTTGCTTCTCATCTGTGCCTCATTATATGTCCAGATTTCTGTTACTTATCTGCTGCAATTTCACATCGTTAACAAGCTGCCAGTTTTTTCCACAGACTGTTGTTCCTCCTCATCCCTTGACAATGATTCTGCATTGCTTGTTTTACCTCAGGATACCTTCCCCCCCCATGAAAAACTCCTCAAGTACCTCGTTTCAGCTTTTCTAAGGAAAATTTGTGTTTATGTCCGCTTCCAACATTGAATCTCACACACAAACTATCTAGTCTGCCCAAGCAGGATACAGCAATAACAGGACGAGAAATAGCTGTGCACAAACACCAGTTCCTTTGTGAAACATCAGGGCATAATTGCAAATGCTATTGTTTTTTTCCCCCGTGGCTGTGGTAGAGTCTATCACCGCAGCTTTAGTCAGAGAATGAGAGGAGGAACCCAAACCAGGGGCGCTGAACACGGTCATTCATTCCCAGATAATAATCTGCCATTCATCCCAGGCATTCAGACATCTGAAGCTACTTAGTCTCTCAGTAAGTAGTGTGGTTTGCTGTAGAGAGGAGCCCTTAACTAAAGGGATGGTGGAAATTTTTGGTAGAGGGCATGCAGCTAATGGCCTCAGAAAAGCTCTGGGAAGAATTTATTTCGTTTTCAGCTGCTGTTTCTCCTTGTCTTACGGGCTCAGACAGGGCTGAGCAGAACATTTAACGACAGCTACTGTGCCCTTCAGTGGTGGGCCAGCCCTCAAGGCATACCAGGCAGCAGTGGAGAGCCTCCCCCAGCTCCTCTATTAAGGGAACTAGAGAGGCGTGTTTGTGGTCTCTCGTCCCAGACAGCTTTTTTTTTTTTTTTTTTTTTTTTTTTTTTCCAGGAGCCAGGCTCTAATGAATCTCAAGATTAGGCACAACAATAAGCAACACAGGAGACTGGGCCGCTGACACGGTAATTGCAGTTATTCCCAGGTTTCCCAGAGCTGATCCAGAGCATGACAAGAGAGTCGGCGGAGAATTTATTTCATCCCTTTCAACTCTTCAGAAAGGCCGCCTGGAAATGCGATAGGATGTCAGTCCAGGCCCACCCTTCTGTGCAGGGCTGAAGCATTTTGCTTGTGGCAGCCTTTGTCTGGCAGGGGGGAGAGGGGAAGCAGCTGCTGGGCCTTCTCTTAGACAGAAAAAGCTTTCAGTAACGCTGGCTTAGGGACTGGTGTTCCTGTCTTTGATGCTGGCAAATCTGGAGACGGGCATTTCATCCTGGAAAAGCTCCCTGCAGGACGGGGTTCAAAGCTCTGCTCCCACCCCCCAGCAAGGGGGCAGCCCTCACTTCCAGCCTGGGTGAGGAGGCACAGGAATTCCTTGGTTGGCCCAAGGGAGGAAGAGCTGCAGCTCTGTAACCACCCTGTGCCAGACCACAAGCACCTCAGGGGAGATTCTCGTGGAGAGCACCTGGCTGAAATAGGCTGTGGTCTGACTTTTCTATGGATGGAAATCCTCATCACCTAAGGAATCATACCTGGCCCTCTTACCTGCTTTAGGCAGAGCCCTCAACCAAGCCCAGGCAGAGCCAGCCTTACAAAGACTGGACTCGTGTGCATCTCCTGCTCTGCTTTTTCCAGCCTGCTCTGTTTCTGTGATTCTGCAGCAGAGTGCAAATCAGAGCGGCTCCAGCATCCCCTGTAACACCAGGACAGTGCAAAAGAGTTGTTGTAAAGCCCCTTTGACTCCTCCCTCTGCGAGGAGGAGGTGGGGAGGGGGATTCACTCGTCCAGAATCCACTCTCGGGATTTGTCGAGGGGGCTTGGGAAACTAAAGCTAGGAGCTGACCTAATCTGGAGTCTGTCCCACATTCCTTAATTTATTATCTGGACATTTGGAAAATGCAAATATCTCCAATTAAAAACAAGAACCACTTGTGTTTCATGGTCAGTGCAGATTTGTGTCTGACAATACGATAAATTCAGCGGAGATTGGAACCAGCTGCCCCAGCTCTGAGTACCTGAAGTTCCCCCTCCTTGTCCCCAGGCCTAGGACTCAGCTGCAGTCATGCCATGAGGGGCATGGCCAAGGGGACAGCTCAGCACTGTCCTTGCTTGCACAAGAAGATAAACGCTCCTGGGCAAAGACTGGGAAGGGAGCTTGGCCATGGAAAAGCTGAGAGCCAAATCGATCTGCTTAAAAAGTGATTGATTCCTCCAGCTCAGAGAGGAAGCAGGAACAGGGCTTGTGGATACAGGAGAACACATTTTATTACAGGGAAAAAGTCCCTCTGACTAACATCCTTCAGTAAATCTTCATTTGGGCTCCTGTCATTCCCAAGAGGTGCTGTGCAGAGATGTATCCCTACTCCATCCATAAGAAAGAGGTGCACAAATGCCGGGATGCTGATCATCCCCAAACCTCAGCTCTGCCACCACATGCCACATCTCCCTCTATCCAGGCAAAACACCCCAGGACCAGTAACCCCGAAAAGGTGCCAGCGACTTTGCCCCACTCCAAAAACACAAATCCTGTTTCGTATCCCGGGGGTAGAACAGGCTCTTTCACTTCCCTTCACCCGTTTCCCTTCTGCCTCGTCTCACCTACTTGGATCACAAGATCCCCAGAGCAGGATTATTTTTATTGCCACCTGGGGAAAAGCTGTGTAAATATTGCAGCTTTTGGTCCACATGCCTTCCCTCCAGGCAGTCCATGAGCCTCGTGCGACTGCTCAGGGAAGTGGTAGGACACCAGCTCTGGTTATTCCCCCAGCAGTGGGAGAATCAGTATTGCGCTGAGCTCTCCTCACAGACACCAGATAAATCACTGGGATTCTCCTTCCTGACAGTTGTGAAGAGCTCCTTCTTCCCCAGGCCTTGAGATGTTTACGACAGAGAAGCACAGGAGGGGTCAGGGGAAGATTTTTCAGAAAATACTTTACAACGGGAGACCTTCGGTTTCTTTCCTTTGTAAATGTGGAAGCTACATAGTCAGAATTTCCATTTGCAGTCTGATAATAAACAGGGAGGCAAAAGTTCTCACAGGAAAAAGGTTGAGACGATTGTTTGGAGGAACAGAGAAAAAGGTGTTTTTGAAAACACGTCTGTTTCTTTTAAATTTCCTTTTTCTCCTGAGCAACTCCTCTGCCGGCCACAGCATTTGGTCCCTGTCAGGCAAGTCAGCTCCAGCCAGAACATCTAAGTGCAGAGAGGAGTTTTGTTGTATTGTTTTTGAAACCAGCTCTTGCCATCACTAGAGAGCAAAGCACCAGGTGACACGGTGCTTTTTTTGCAGCAGCAGCAGAGCAGGTTCCTTCCAACATGCTTTGGCTATCAGGAAGAGGCACTGTGGGCATTTCAACCACCCGAGTTACAACTTAAAAAACATTAGCATAAACCAGCTGCATCTCCTCTGCCCAGAGGCTGCTCTGTTGGCAGGCCCTGAGGAAACACAAGTTCTCAGGCAGCAATTGCACTACAAGATGAAGAGCACAACTGGCTTCATTACACCATGAAAGAGCATAAAGCCAAGAGACAGTCAACCAAAACAGCGAGCAGAGCACATTTAGTGATGAGCAAACCCTGCTGAGTTTTCTGTCACATCCATCAGTTATGCTTTGCAGACGGGTTGTTTGCAACAGGGCGACCAGCCACTACCAAAAAACCAGCTTGTTTTGCTACCAGCAGTACTGATACAACTTCCCTGAGCCCTTGCCTTAAAGCAGACTTCACACGCACGCTAATTTAAAATTTTCACCTATTAATATTGAAACACTTAGCATTTTCAGCTGGATAAATCCCTCCCAGTCACTGTCCTGTGTTAAAACTCACGGCTGCATTTAACACTACTCACAGCTGTGTTTCAGTAAACAGCAGATTAATCCCTGCACAGACGAGTTTGCCAAAGTCCCCAGGAGCTTTTAGCCCATCAGACACTAAGCAGGGAAATATTGCAAGTTAAAAAAACCCAACCAGCTAAACCACAGAATTGCTTACCTGCTGGGAATTGTGGAGGCACAGCCAACAGCAGCCTGCTGCAACGACCACGCTGGGGCCGGGAGAGCTCAGCTTTGCCAAATTTAAAGGGTCAGCCCCAGCAAGGTGTGCTGGGAGAGGGAACATTGCTCCCTCTGAGCATAGCGGGGAAGAGGGACAACAGCTCCTTGAAAATTACTTCTGTGAGGGTTGGGGGTGGGTGAGGAGCTTGGATCTGAGCTGATTTGGTCACAAAGAGAAGGTTATTCATTGGAATACAGCTCCAGTGAGGGACACCTGTGTACTCCCAGTGATGCTGTGGGGCCAGGCTGCTGCCGGTGTTGCTGTCACACGTGCCCAGTCCCACAGCCCGCCTCTGCATCATGAGATCCCGCTCACCCACACAAAACTTAGCCTTGGAAGGAAATTTGTGTTTTGAGGCGTGCGAGCCTGGTGTGTCCCCACAGGGCCCGGATCCCGGCACGTGTGTCCCGGCTCTGCCCGTTCAGAAGGCATCCAGGCGACTGCCTTGGGTGGTGAGGAGCCAGGTCCTCCAGCCAACCATGCTCTGTTTCTGTCAGGACAGTAGTGAGGCAGCAGATGGAGCAGATGGCCCCTGGGACGAAGAGGTCACCAAGTGGTGGGGAGAGTGGAGCTCCTGGTCCACCTGCTCCCGGTCCTGCGGAGGAGGCGTGATGTCCCGGGAGAGGCACTGCTTGAGACAGAGGTGAGTCGTGTCCCAGCCTGAGCCCTTGGCCAGGTCTCAAGTGCCCTGACCTGCGTTTTGGGGCCAAACCTCCTTGTTTTGCAGGGTTGGCCGTTCCCTCATCCGTGGCCTCTGGGAAAGGAAGGCAGCTGTTGTCCACGGAGCGAGGGGGAGCAGGCAGTGGTGGGGAGAAGCACAGCCCTGAATGTGTCCCCCACTCAGCCTGACCTGTCTGATGGGGAGCAGGGGTTGGTCCCCTGCTGGGGTCTGTGAGAGACTTAAAGATGACAGAATTGTGGGCTGGAGAGGGCTGGCTCTGTTCCTCTTCCCCTTTCCTTCACAAACCCTCACTTACCAGGGCTGCTCTGACCAACCTAACCCTGACTTGTGGCCAGCTAAGGATGTGGCTACATATTCCCAGACACGTTACGGGGACTTGATTTACTCCTGGCAGGAACCATCTCAGCCACATCTCAGCAATTTCTCCTCTTTATTCCCTGCAGAGCTTTATTCCCCCTCTGTCATTTATCTGGCTGTCACCTGACAGCATCTCCATTTGTCCCCTACAGCCACTTGTCCCCAGCAGCTGCTACAGTCGTGGTATCAGTCGGACTGGATCTGTGGGAGTGGGGAGAGCAGGAGAGCTTCAGCTGCCTGAAGTCCTGCTGTCCCCTCTGGGTCACCTTGCCACCAAACCCTCCTCCTCCTCCAGCACCTCCCTAACCTGCTGCTCTGGGCTCCTGAGATGTTAATGAGAGCCGGAATCCTGCAGCACAGCAAGCTTTCCCTTCTGCATGAATGCACTCCTGAGTGGAGGAAACTCAGACTAGGGCCCCCAGCCTGCCCTCCTTCCTGCAGCAGAAAGCTCCTTTTATGTGGGCAGGTTGGCAGCACGGTGAGGGTCCAGATGTGCTGCAGCACCTTCCCCCTGGGTGTGACCTCCCTGGATGTCTCTGCTGCTGCTTCTCCTCCCCACCAGCACTCAGTGGCCATGATGGGAAAGCAGCGAGAAACAGAGCACAGGGATGGAGGCTGGGGCTGTCCCACACCCCCCACAGCCAGGGCAGCCCTTCTGCCCTTTGCTTCCTGCCAGAAGAGGGATTTTTCTCTCCATTTGGCACTGGCTCTATCCTTGACTCCACAGCTGGGGTGGGGAGGCTTTGTGTGTGGTTTTTTTTTACTCTAGGGATCAGCTAAAGCATCAAGTGTTGAAATTCCCATGGTTTTGGCATATCAGCTGCACCAAGCCTTTCCTGTTAATCTTTTAAGCTGGCCAGTCCTCATGAGGGGTGGCATCTCTCTGCATACTGCACAGTGAATCCCGAAATCAACCCCCCTGTTCACCTGAAATCCTGGAAGGCTTCCATGGAAGTGATGGATCATCAGGGTCTATTGTTCTTTGGGTCACAACAACCCTTTTGGAGCTCAGAGCTGAAGGGACACAGAGGCAGTGATACTGCAGTTTGTGTCTGTCTGCCTCACCTGCCCCCAAAAGAGAGTAGCCTAAAATCACAGCCCACCTAAAAGCACTGAAAATGTGTTTCAGAGGAGATGTTGGCCAGTCTAGATCCAGAAAGCTTTGCTCTGATAAAATGCCTGCCCTGTTTCTCCGCTCTAAGTCAGGGCTGATTCCTCTGCCATCCTCAGTACCTTGGTACTCCACAGATCCCCAGCTCATGTCTGGAAATTTCTGCCTTCCAGGCTCCAGGTGCCCCAGGGAACAAACAGCACCATGTGTGTTGGCCAAGCCAAGCACTACCAACTGTGCCAGCAGCAGGTGAGAATCACTTCCAGTACTGACTGCTCCTTGCTGGGGGATGTGGGACTCCAGGGGTCCCACCTGGAGCTGCAAGAACACCAGCACTCGGGGTGGGACTGGTCCCACAGAGGAGCAGAGACAAGGGGTGGGATCCACTGCTGGGGTGGTGGATGATGTGCCTTTGAGGACACAGGAGTGGGGGTTTACTCTCTGGGACTGGGAGATGGGAGAAAAGAATATAAAAATATATTTGCTGAGGGGAGGGATGAAGTTTTTCCTGTATGCTTTTCCCCTTTGCTGGAAGGAATTTTTGCAGGGCTGTTAAATACAGCTGTCTGAGAGGCCCTTGGCAACGAAGGCCTGGCCTTTCTGCCTGTATTAGGGCACCTTAAAGTCCATGGCTAATTCCTGCCAGGGTGGGCAGGGCATTTTCATCCTCCAAAGATGCAGCAGTGACAAGCAGCTGTCTCAGCCACGGCTGTGACATAGGGAGCTTTGACGGTATTCATTCCCTCCATAGCCCTGCCCGGCCAACACAGCAAGCTTCAAACAGCAGCAGTGCTCCAGTTTCAATGCCAAAGCCTTTGGGAAGCGCTACTACCACTGGATGCCCCTCTATCCAGGTGGGTTTTCACAGCCTCACACTGAGGATGAGGGTGAGAAAACACCCAGAGATTCTCCTCAGGCACAGAAGGGCAAGGTCCTGGGGACAAGGGATAGATGCTCCTGGCTGGTCTGGAAGTGCTTCCCTGTGCTCTCTGCTTTGGAGAAATTATTCCCTGTCTCTTCACAGAGCCCCTCCACCCAGCCAGGCCTCCTCCCTCCCTGCACTGCTCCTGTTTCAGGTCCTCCCTCAGCAAGCAGTGGTGGGCAGACAGGGCACGGGCTTCTCTGGCTTGTCCTGGCCAACCAGCACTCATCTTTGGCAGAGTGGGTGTTCGTGCTCCTTGTGCCTTCTACCCCTTTGGCTGCCTCTCACCCCCCCTGCTTCCCTCTGGGCTGGGTTGTCCTGAGCAAGACACTCATCCATTCCCCGCACAGCTGAGACAGATGGGTGTCCAGTTGTCCCTTGAGGCCCAGACTGAGCTCACCTAAGATAGATTACCCCGTTTCTGGACTCACCTGTTTTTCAATTACCTGCTAAGAGGACATGGAGCTTCTGCACCTGCAGCTTCAGCTCCTCAGCTGAACGGGGTGTACCTGGCCACTGCCCCACAGAGTCGATAGCCCTCTTGGCAAAGAAGAGGGTTTGCCAGCAAGAAGTATTTCTGCTAGGCACAGTTCCCAGCTGCAGCCTCGTTGATCTGCCTGGTGACTCCGTGCCTGTGTCCCTTCAGATGACTACACCAGTATCTCCAACAAGCCCTGTGACCTCCAGTGCACCACCCGGAGTGGGGAGAGGCAGCTGATGGCCCGAGCACAGGATGGTACCTCCTGCAAGGACAGGACCTATCAAGGGGTCTGCATCAATGGAAAGTGTGAGGTGAGGCTCTGGGAGGAAGGAGTAGAACGGTTTGGAGTGCAATTGCATGACTGGACCTCCTGCTCACCGCAAGGCCAAGGGGTCCCAGCAGGGAATTGAAACCGAGGCCTGGCCTTGGATTCGTTCATTACTCACCCCCCCCAGAACCCCACCAAAAGAGCACAGTAGCATTTCCTGGGAAAGACCCTGCCCTGTGGAGACAGGCTGGCCCCAGGAAACCCTCTCTTGTTTTGTTCTTTGCAGCCGGTTGGGTGCGATGGGAGCCTGTACTCGCCCCGGACGATGGACAGATGCAGGGTGTGTGGAGGGGACGGCAGCACTTGCCACCGTGTCTCGGGCAGCTTCCGAAAGGCAATCTCACAGATAGGTACTCCCTGCTGCCGCAGTCCAGAGACTTCACCTGCTACTTCCTACCACCAACTGGCTTAAACAAGGGTAGGAGTTTCCCAGCTGCTTGGAGGAAAGAGCTGAGGAGTGCCACCCCTGCTTAAATGCCCGGTTTTGTCCTTTTCACTTACCCGTCAGAGGAGGTTGGTTTGATGTGCTGCACATTAGGCTGGTAAGGTTTCCCTTCACCTCTTTGCAGTAGGAAGCAGCTGGGGATCTATTTGTTCCTATCGATTCTGGCATCTTGCCCACCTCAGATAATGTGAAGGGATGAATGGATCTTCTTTTATTCGCGCTACGTGTTTGTTTGAAACTTAAGCTGTGATGAGGGTCACGGCCTTTGTATCAGCCTGCACTTAATCTCCCGCTTTCCCCAGTCCTGTGGCTGGCACAGCTGAGGGACAGTCCCCTCTGCAACCAGGCTAGAGGATTCATCCCTTGCAACCTGATGGCCCAGTCCTCCACCCACAGAAGGAATAGTCTGTGGTATGCTCATTAGTAATTAATCAACTGTGGTTTGAGGATGTTTTGGAACATCATTTCACGCTGTCGTTGTTTCACTAGTCAG
This sequence comes from Pseudotriccus pelzelni, assembly GCA_035584735.1. NCBI lineage: Eukaryota > Metazoa > Chordata > Aves > Passeriformes > Tyrannidae > Pseudotriccus > Pseudotriccus pelzelni. Next base: position 27,883,852 of record JAWMRA010000005.1, on the reverse strand, counting down.
CCTCCCTCTCTACAAACACCAGACTAGAAAAGCACTTGGGCCCCTTTCCAGAGCAGGAGGAATGGTGCTACCCCCTCTAGCAGTATGGGTGCAGATTTTGCCTCCCATTCCATCCCTCCTAATATCTTACAGAACAGACAAGACCTGCATTTCTAACAAGAAAGACAAACTGCCAAACCACGCAACTTTAAGAGCCTCTGATTTCCTCTCCCTTTAAAGGTCAATTTTTATGTTACTCCTGAGACAAATTCCATGGAGTCAGGAGCTTAGGGGACCTATGGTCTTTTTCCATCCTCTGTTCTGCATCAGCCCTGATCGCTACTAAGCTTTGTTCTGTGCTCTTGCCAGAAAGAGTGTGAGAAACACATTCATCCACACACCCAAAGCCAGACTGTTTCACTTTTGTGCAGTTCCTTCCTGACTCCAAACCCAGCAGCGCTCAGACTGGACCCGTAATGGTGATCTGTAACGGGATTTCAGAGCTCACAGACTGGTGCAACATGCATTTACGCCCTTGGCGTCCTGCTCCTGAAAGGCAGCGCTGCCCCTCTACAAACATACTTTTCCCACGAGCTGGTTTCCCCACCCATACCTTTTTTTTATTCCATCCTCGGGGGTCTCCTCACGCTCCGTTCTGTTCCTCAGGTTACGTGTTCGTCACCAACATCCCCGCTGGTGCCACGGACATCCTCATCATTGAGCGCAGGAAAACAGAAAACATCCTGGGTAAGCAGAGGAGCCGGATGGACGTGGAGATCCCAGTGCAGCTGCCTGGGAGGTGGGAGGAGGCTCTGTGCATTCCCACTTCGTGAGCATTTCCTCCAGGGTAGCACAGGGGTGCTTCACCTCTCCATAAACCAAGGCTACCACATCTCCAGCGGCAGGAGAGAGACATTTGGAACCCAAGCTCGCGGTGGGCAGGGCCTGGTGTTCTTTTTCTGCTGGTCTTTTCTCGTTGGTGGCCTGTTTTCTCTCCTCATTGCCACTGCGGCCCCGAGTGTTCCACAGAGCGTCACGTTTGTCTGTTTTCTCTCTCTTTGAAGCACTTGCAGACGAATCTGGGCATTTCTTCTTCAACGGCAACTCTGCCATTGACAACCCCCAGAACTTCAGGGTGGCTGGCACCGTCTTCAAGTACCGGCGGCCCTCGAGCCTGAACTCGGATGGGCTGGAGTACATCATGGCTCACGGGCCCACTAACCAGTCTCTGAATGCCATGGTATGTGAAGGGCTAACTCTGGGCTTTCCTGTCTTGCCTGCTTCTCTCAGACAAAGAAATATAACCTGGTTCCCAAGCCAAATCTGCATGTGTAGGTGGCCGAGGAAGCCAGATAGTCTTGGCGAGGGGCAGCTCTCCTTTTGGATTTCTGAGGTTGCTGTCCTCTCTCAACATCCATCTCCAAATGGATGTGGCTGGAAGAGATTTCTGGGAAAGCACACGTCCCTAAAATGAAAGCAGTTTCTTCTCTCTCTGTTTCCTCCAGTACTATAACTTTAATGGGAAAATGCCACACATAACTTACGACTACACTGTGCCACGGATGCCGCCGCTCCGAACCGCAGCCCCTGCTCTAGCCAGACCCCTCTATCGTCACCTACCAGAGACCAGCCAGAACCACCCCATGCCAGCCAACTCCAGAGCTGCCCAGGACTTCAATGCCACGTGGCTCTCCCTGTCACCAGGTGACACCAGTGAGCAGCTCCCTCTAAGAGAAGGGCACGAAGATTTAGACTTCGGTCACCCGCACTTCTTCCAGACCAACTCCACCAGTCAGACCCGGGACTGGGGCTGGGAACAAGGTGAAGGGAAGGAGAAGTACGACTTCCAGATCAGGCAGATTTACCGTGCAAACACAGCAGGAGAGGAGGAGGAGGAGGAGGAGGAGGAAGCAGCAGCAATTGGTGGAGAAACAGAGTTGGGTTGGTTGCTTTGTTTTTCCTTCTCCCGTTTTACTGATTAAAAGCAGACGTCCCACACTGGTCTTCTTGAAATCTGAGGTGGCTTTACCATCAGGGTGGACAGGAGGGAGTGATGGAGCGGGGTGGAGACTGCTCGGGAGCAGCAAGGGCCAGTAGCTCTGTGGGAGGAAGGGGAGCTGGGGGAGGGTGGCCACCACAGGGATCAGGCATGGCAGTCCCTCAGCACCTGAGCTTGGCAGGCAGGGCAGTGACAGCAACAGTCCAGTGATCATCAGGTGGCAAGTCAAATCTGAGGTCAACCTGGAGAGCCAAAAAGCAATTCAAGAACAAAGTACATCTGCAGCATTCCTCAGCCCAGACTTGAGCTTAAATGGAGCTCCAGTGCAGATAGAGAGGTTGGTCAGAGTAAGTAGGGCCTGTTGGTGCTCCCTGGTGGCAATTTATGATTTTGAGGCCAAATCCTGAATGATTTTTGCCTTGCTAAATGTCACATGCTGAAATACAAGCCATCCGGTGTGGTTAAAGCCTCCCTGTATTTTTCTTCCAGCTCTCAGGTTCAACCAAATCTCCATCAGCACGGCTGTGCCCTACAGCAGGAGGAGACCCGAGCTCTCGGAGAACAGCCACGTGGCATCCTCCAGGCTGCGTCTCTTCAGGAGACTGTGCCACAGAGACCCTCACAGCACTGCCGTTTGTAGGGAGCTGCAGCACCTGGCAGCCAGGACGGCCCCAAGGAACTCCTCAGCAGGGCCACGGGCTGGGGCAGCTGCCCAGTGGCCACCGGGCCTCCACAAGGGGCCGGCCCGTAAGAACTCCCTGGAGGACTTGAAGGTGGAGGCATTTGCTGGGAGTCAGGGGGAAGCAGCCAACTACAGCACGGTGGCATCTGTGGAGAGCCCTCTGCGAGGTGCCAGCCCAGCCGTGGACTTCAGCCAGGCAGAGCCTCTGCGAGTCCCTGGCACTGAAAGGTGGCCCTTGGTCTCCTGGGCAGAGCAGGGGCATGGGTAGCTGGGGAGGGAGGGGCAAGCCAAGTCCTCTGGTAGTCTCCCTGCTGTCCTTGATGTCCCCATCCACCAGTGTCTATCCGTGGCAGCTGCTGTAGATGCTTCCTTCAAAGACTTGAGTGTCACAGCTGGCCTGACACAAAGCTCACAGAACGTATTTCAGGTCCTGCTGCCATTTAAGTGGATGCTGAAGAACCTGCAAGGCCGGTGCTGGTGTGGTTGTAAAGGCGGCCAGGAGTCCATAGCACGTCACATACACACATTCACCACCACATCGTGCCCTGCCTGTCCCATTCCTCTGAGCACATAAGCTTGTGAAACCTCTGTAAACTTTTGGCAGGAGACTTGAGGGCCAACTTTTAAATATTTCTGTCAAGCCACATGTGAACTCTCCCTGCCACATTATAAGATGTGAGTGGCACCTTGCTTGAGCTCCCCTTTCCAGCCTACATCATGCCTCTCAAGGTGATAGTGTGAGCTGAGGCTGCGGGCACCCACATGGCTGAAAGTCCATAAGATGCAGGAGACTTACTGTGAACGATGCTTTCTCCTTGCTCGTTGAATTTGGGAGCTGGATCGAGGCTTTACACTTCTCTGTTCATCACTGGTTTGCCTTGCCCAGGGTGAGGGAGGTGCAGAGCAGAAACACTGGGTTTCTTCCCATCTTCCAAAACAAGAGAGGAGGAATTTTCCTCTCTTTTATGTTTGCAGCGGTTTTTTTTCGGTTTTAGCTCACACCACCTTTTTCCGCAGCAACGAGTTCGATGTGACCCCCGTGGGCCGCGATGACATCAGCTTGGCTGACATGTATCGGTGGAAAGTCTCAGCTTATGCCCCCTGCAGCTCCACATGCACCTCAGGTAGGTTTGGCTTCCAGGGTCTGATCACGTGAGGTCCTTTTTGGGGCACTGATGGAGAGAATCCTGGTATTTTTCACGTGGCAGGTAGAGTTTCAGATGCAGTGAGCACTCCAGCTATTTAAATGATGGGAGGAGGAGGAGGCTTTTTGATCTGAGCATGGCTGAGAGAGGGTGTTGCTTGCCCAGCAGGTATCAGCACCTCGTATGCAATGTGCGTGAGGTACGACGGAGTGGAAGTGGACGAGTCGTACTGTGATGCCCTGACCCGACCAGAACCCACCCACGAATTTTGCACAGGGAGAGACTGCCAGCCTAGGTGAGCGGAGGAGGTGTCAGCTGTCCAGGGGGACGACAGATGTTTGTAAGGATCGCTTTCTGCTCAAGGCATACTGTCATTTTTGGGCTGCATGCACTTACACAGCCCTTGTATCCCCTTCTAAGCAAAAAGAGGGAAGGGATCTGGGCTCTGTGGATAAGCAGATTCATAGCAGCAGCTGCTGCGTGAGGGGGGGGTCCCGAGTGTGCTGGCACAACCCTGCCACCCCGCATCCCTTGTCCCCCTTACCTGGGTTTTCACCTGTGCTCTCTCTCCCCCGGGGCCTGCTCGTGGAGGTGGGAGACCAGCCGGTGGAGCGAGTGCTCCCGGACCTGCGGCGAGGGCTCTCAGTACCGCACCGTGCGCTGCTGGAAGATGCTGGCCCCGGGCTTCGACAGCTCCGTCTATGACGACCTCTGCGAGGCAGCGGGGCTGGCCAGGCCCATGGAGAGGAAAGCCTGCAAGAACAAGGCCTGTGGGCCCCAGTGGGAGCTCTCCGAGTGGTCCGAGGTAGGCGGTAGGGGAGCTTTGCTGCCGGAGGTAAGGAGGAGCCGGGGTTGGGACGGGGCCTGGAGGAAGGTGGCTGGTAGATGCTGGGTGCTGAGGGAGCCTCTGGCCAGCAGCATCCTTGGGAAACAAGGGCTGCCTTTATCCACAGCTCCCCTGTTCTGGCACTGCTCAGCAAAGGCCGTCGCAAAACGTTTTTTCTAAGGTCGTTTCTCAAGCAGGGTGTTGACCAAGTGAAAGCCCTGCTAGCATGAGGCTTTTCCTGCCTCTTCCAGAGGATCCAAACGGTTCTATCTGACTGAGGGTGAATGGGGAAACAGCACCGTGGAGATATAGAGAAACTAAAACCTAACTGAAGTCCCTTTGATTGACTTTTCACTTTTGACTGCTTGGGTTGTGGCCCGGTGACTTTGAACAACAGTTCAGCGTTGAAGTGTCGGAGCTCTGGCTCCCAAAGCAAACGAGCAGCAAAGATAAAGACAGACCCACCTTTTTTTCTGTCCCTGCTGGGGCCCTTCCCCTCTCTCCCAGAGCAGCAGGAGGAGGCACAGCTCCCTGCCGCCCTTCCTCTCTGCCCCTGAGCCCGGGGCTGACTCGGTGTGCCCCTTGCAGTGCTCGGCGCGGTGTGGGGGGCAGGGGACGATGAGGCGGGAGGTGCGCTGCTCCGTGGAGGCGTCCCTGTGTGATGAGGCCCAGAAGCCCAGCAGCGAGAAGGTGTGCACGGGCCCCCCCTGCGACCGCCGCTGGACCGCCTCGGACTGGGGCCCGGTGAGTCCAGAGGGGCTGCTTCTCCCGGCTCCCAGTGCCAGGGGCGCAGGGCTGGCGGGAGGGAGCACGCTGCAGCTCTCCTTTGGCTTTCTTCTGGCAGAGGGCAAGCAAAAGAAACTAGAACAATCTGTACTTTTGCCTCTCCGTGCTATAAATTTTGGTTAACCGTGAGGTGAGCTCCATTCAGTAACCTGGGAAGCTCGTGGCGCCTGGAGGATGGAGCCCCCGACTCGATGTAACTCTAAAGCCCCTTGGGATCCAGCGCCAGGGCTAGACTCTGGACTCAGCTCCCCTGGCACCACTGACCCTGACCTCTCCCCTTCCCCGCCTTCTGATGTGTCTAAATGCCCCTTGTTCCTCCAAGTGCTCAGGTTCGTGTGGCGAGGGACGCATGAGCCGCTTCATCGCGTGTCGCAACCTGGAGGGGAAAGTGATCTCCAGCTCCCAGTGTGACCCAGCCACCAAGCCCCTGGCTGTCCATCCGTGTGGAGACAAGAACTGCCCCGCACACTGGGTGGAGCAGGAGTGGGAACAGGTAGAGCCAGCCCTGTGTCCTCAGCCCTCCTTTCCACCCCGTATCCCCCAGGACGTGGTGGGAGCCTGGTTCCCTTGGCAGAGCAAGGATGTACAGCGTGACCTCCAGCCATGGAGCTGTACCCTTGTCCTAGCTCCTTTTAGAAAGGGGGAAGGACTAATGAATACCCCAACTTGTCACTGCTGTGCCAACCCGAAGTTTGTGGCATTTGCTGCCTTGCCAGGGATTTCCATTGGAGGGCAGCAATGTTCTAAGCAAACCGTCCTCCTCTCCCACCTGGCTCCCAGCTGGGAGTTGCAGACACCTCAGCAGAGCTTTTCCACCTGCACTCACCCCCAGAAAGATTTTGGTCCTGCCACTAAAGACAGAAACCAACCTCATCCTTGATAAATAACAGCTGGAGGTAACCCTGAACCCTGGAAGTCACCACGACTGTGTACTTACCTCAGGAATTAGAGCCCACTGAACACGGTCCAGGTGCCCCGTTCTACCAAACAATCAGTCTCTGCCTGTCTCCTCCTGCTCTTTGTGTTGCTCGAGGCTTAAATTAGGCTTTAGGCTTTCCCATACAAGCTGATCCATATCCCAGAGCGTCCAGAAGGACACACTGAGTCAGTTGTGGGGCTTGGGCTTTTTCTTTGAAGTCTTGAGCAAATTAGAGATTCATAAAGCGCTGAGGAAAAAGGTTGCTAGGAAAAAAGGGAAGCAGCCAAGACCTCTCCCCACCAGCCATAGCTAAACCTCTGTTCTCACTTTGCTCCCTTTACAGCTGCTGATTACATTCAGTTGAGTCTCCCCCAGCACCGGTAGCGAGCACAGACTGGTTAAACCTGGGGACCCAGTGCAGTTTGATACCTCTTCTCTGCTCTGGCCCTCAGTGTGGGTCATAAACACAGTCCTACAGTGCAATTTTCAGCTGTGTCCAGGCTTTCAAACTCAGCAGAGCTCTGAAAGACCAGCTGAGCTCCCCACCTTTGCCTGTGCCAGCTTCTTTGCCGTGTTCCCTCAGCTGAGGAGCTCCGAGTTCACAGGATGACTAAGGGCGGACGCAAGCCAGCCACGCTGGCCCTGCAGTGGCGAAAAAGGGCGCAAAGCAGTGAAATCTCAAACTGGCAGCTGCCTCCAGGAGGCTCAGGGAGTAGATCCTGCCTCCTGCTGCTTCTGGCGGTGTCCTGAGGGAGGGAGCCCTCCCAGCTAAGCCTGCATAGCTGTGGGCTCAGCAGTACTTGTCCATGTGCATCACCTGCAGTGCACCACTTCAGTCCCCCTGGGCCCACACGAAGCTTGTCCGTGCTCCAGGATGTAGGTTGCTACATGCATACGCTGCGTGGTTTTCGAGAACATAGAAACACGTAAAATAAGGCGAAACCAGCCTCTTGTAGTCTTACCTTGGCTGCTCCAGGTCCCCTGTGGTGGCTGCTCTCAAGGCCAGCCAAGGTGAACTCAGCCAAACGTTAATTACCGGCATCTGTCCCCCCTCCCTGGGAAATGTGCGGAAACGCGTTGCTCCTGTGACCTGGGGCAGCGCTTGCCTCCATTAGGCTGGTGTTGGCCCAGGCATTAAGCACCTTGCTTCTGAGCTTACCTGGAGCTCTGCGGCTGCTGAGCACCCTTTGTTACCTGGCTGCTCCATTCCCTTCCCAGTGCGATGCCAGCTGCGGGCGGGGGACGAAGACCCGGCTCGTGCTGTGCGCGGGCCTGGAGAACGGCGTGTACAGGGAGTACCCCGAGAAGCACTGTGAAGCCTCTCAGAAACCCGAGGAACAAGCTGCCTGTTTCAGGAGGCCGTGTTCAACGTGGTTCACAACCTCCTGGTCTCAGGTAGGCCTGGTGGGGAAGGGGGATGGAGGCCTCGGAGCCCTGGGTGGTGGAGCAGGACCTGTGCTGCTTTTCTGCAGACCGGGCAGCGGGTTGAGGGACTGGCACAGGCGGGCTGGAGAAAACCTTGGAGCGTGTGGATTATTGCCTGAAGCAAGAGCTTGCACCACACTGCAGGCATACAGGATACAGCCGTGCCCTCCTCTGCCAGGACTCCATGTTCCATCTTCCCCTGCCTTCCCCGATGGTGGCTGCTGAGCATTTAGGGAGTGAAAAGGCAGGGGAGCTGAGCCTGGCTCACAGCACCAACACTGCAAACAAAAATCTGAGTTGCATTAAAGAGATGAAAGCAAGATGAAAGCAACCTCCTCCTTTGCTCTGCCCCAACCCCAACTCAGAGGTGCTCTCCTCCAGCAACAGAAAAGGAGCGTAAGCTTGAGATCAGTTTCCAAAGCAGGGACCAGGAAGCCTCACTGGAAGAAAGAACTTGGGAGCTATAGGAAAGTGAAAAATGCCTCTCACAATCTCCTCTTTCTCGACCTCCACAGTGCAGCAAGACGTGTGGGGCTGGTGTGCGGCTGCGCGAGGTGAAGTGCTACCAGGGCGAAGCGCTGGCTCAGGGCTGCGACCCCACTTCCAAACCAGAAGCCAGGCAGACCTGCCAACTCCAGCCGTGCCCCACAGAGGCACCAGGTACGTCTGGGAGGGCAGGGAGGTAGAGGAGCCCTTGGGAGCTCTTTGCTCGCTGCTGGGGAAGCACAACTCCTTTTTTAACCCCTTCTGCGTGTGCTTCTGTTCCCCAGAAGACGCCTGTGAGGACAAGGCGACGGCCAACTGCGTGCTGGTGCTGAAGGTGAAGCTGTGCTCTCACTGGTACTACAGGAAGGCTTGCTGCTGGTCCTGTCGGCTCAAGTCACCCTGAATCCTGCCAGGCACTACTTCCCTTCCAAGTTCAGGGGCAAGAGCCCCCTCAAGCCAGACTTTAACACTCGAAGCCACCGCACTTGGCTTGGCTGCGAAGCCAGTCCCTGTAGACCAGCCTGCTGAGCAAGGAAGGATTCCTAGGACTTAAATCACTGTTCCCTCTCCATCAAGAGGGTTTTACACAAGACAAACCATCAGTGCCTAGAAAGCTACTGAGAAGTGAGTTGGGAAAGCCTGTCCCTGCTGTCATTGTCTCTGGGGATCACTAGTTGGAGGCAGCGGGGCACAGGGGCTGGCCCGTGGCAAGACACGGAAAACAGCACCCATCTCTCTGGTCTGCCCTGCAGGACAACTTCCAAAACACTCCAAAAAATTGTGTCACAATAAAGAGATAAGCTATAAACCTGTGGGTTTGGTATCCATGTACATAGACCAGAGGCAAGGGAGGAAGGGGAACACAAGAGGAGCAAAAGCAGTGGCAGGAAGGATGAGGAGGAGAAATCTCTGCACCAGTAGAGCTTCCAGGCAGCACCGGATAAAGCCCATTTTCTGCTGCCTGCCAAAGAACAGAAACCACTCCTGGTTTGTATTTCAAAGTCCTCATTTATTTCTCACATTGAATTTGGACCCATAGCTGAGCAACAAAGACAGAGAATAGTAACAGGAGGAATCTGAAGTGGAAAAAAAATCTGGGATCCCTGCCCCTACCCCATCCTGTTCCTCCACCAGCCCCCAAACCTTCTAATCCTCAGCTGCATCCCCCGTGTTTCCAGCCCTTTCAGACTCACCCGTTTCCCTGTGGCCCTGCCAGACCCAGGGTGTGTGTTGGCTGCGAGGCCAACCCTCATCTTGGCCATCCGGCTGCTCTGGAACTGCTTCCCCAGCCTTGGCACCTCGTTAGCCGGCGACAGGTCATGCTTGATTCGCATGTGATGAAGATGACAACGCCCATGGCCTTCCTTTCACCAGAGGGGTGACCCACAGAGGCAGAAGCCCGTGTTATTCCCCCCTCTCCGGAGGTCACAGCCGTTGGGGTGGGAAGCCTTTTTTTTGTGTGCCAAGAGGTAGAGCTGGATGCCGGGAGCCGCCGTGTCCGCGCTGGCTCCGCGCCCGCCGAGGGGACGGCGTGGCAGGGCCGTCTGGCAGAGATCTGGGACACATTAACTTCTCATGGCTCCCGGCGGGGTGAGACCGAGCTGAGCAGATGCTCAAGTGGGAAAGGATGGGATTTACTGAGTTAGCCAGGATTTTCTTCCCATTACAGATGGTATTTTCAGGGAGGAGCACTGGCTGGATGGGAAGCAGTAGGAGCTACAGACTATTGACCGGTGGGATCCAGAGAGCTTTGCTGCTGCTAATTTTCATCTTCCCTCCTGCCTGCTCTTGACGTGAGAGGACATTAAAACCTGCTATCACTATTTGGAGAATGGAAAGAGACTCTAAAAGTGATGCAGCCAGACCGAGTCTCCAGATAATGGAAATGCAGTGTCTTTTTGGGCTGGAGGCGGGGGGAGATGGTGCATAACATTTGCTCAGAAGTGTGTGTAAAATGCAGGCTGGGGCAAGGTGTTTGGTTACAAGGACCATTACCAGTGGCATTTGTCTGGCTCTTTTCTTCGGGTTGTTCGAGCAGAGGTGCCAAGGCATGAGCAGGTCCAAAGGGTACAGCAGCCTTCTGCCTGATAACGTAGACACTCAAGGCTGAGGTACCGTGTGCCCGCTACGCTGAGACCTACTTTTTCTCTGTGTGAAGGGGGAGGTTGAGTCCAAATCCTTCTGTGGGCAGCAGGATGATTTCTTAAACTGCAGTGGTGAAAAAAAACCAACCTCACTGCTCACATTGCTGAGCAGTCCTACCCTGTATTGCAAAGGCATGGCAAGTGTTTCCTGCCGTTGCCTCCAAGAGCATCCGCAGGGATTGTTGCTGTCCTGGTCCCTCCTCCCTGCCGTGAATGGGAAGCGCTTGGCTGAGCAGTCCTGCACTGGTTGCTATGGAAGTGCCTGTGAATGATGGAGATGTCCTTTTAGTAATTTTTCACCTAATTTGATTTATGGAGGAAGAAGAAACTTTCCCACATTCATTTTTGCAGAAAGGCAGAGTCACTGGCTGTCATTGCCAGCCGCAGCGCCGGTGAACCCGCATTTGGGTCTTGCACCCTCTTCTTCCGAAAAACAAAAGCAGGGGGGACCCAAACACCTGAATATCGCTCTTCTGTGGGAGGCTGTGGGCCCTGCAAAGGAGAAGATGCAACCTGGTGGGCTCTGCTGTTGCTGTTGAAAGCGAAATTCATCCTAAAGCCATCCTTCCTCTGGCCGTTGGAGCTGTCAGGGTGCGCTGGGTAGGGCTCTGAAAGCAGAAGGTGACCAAAACTGCAGTTATTTAGGGATGCAATTCTTCCCATAAGTAAAATCTTGCCGTTTTCACGGGTCCGAGTTAAAATTGCTCCTAAGAAAGCTTGTGAAGAGTAGAAGAGGTGGGGGCTTCGGCCGCAGAAGGCCCAGCCTGTGCCCGTTCGTGTGGGTGAGCGCTTTGGTGAGCAGCTTTGCCTCCCCCGGCAGTGACCTAAATTCACGTCCTGGACTCCCTCAGCACGTGCGAAGACCGAAGCGGGTGGGACGCGGTGCCCTATCTTACACTCGAACAGAAAAGGTAACTGCTAGCGACAACTGATGCAGCACGAGGGGAGCAGGGCGACCTGGATCCTCCCCTCCTTGCTTTCCCATCGCCGAGGAGCGCTGCCATGCCGAGCTCGGCAGCGGGATTTTCCAGGGGCGGCAGCTGGCGGGCGGTCACCCATTGCACCGTGTGCCGGAGGCAGCGGGCACCCAAGGCCTCACTCCGGGCTCGGGGAGCCGGGGGTAATTAAATTAGGTTGTACTGTACATAGCCCTCGTTAGACAAGTCCCTTTGGGAGACAGAGTAGATAATAATGACACTTATGATGGGTTCGGAGGTGGCCGGTTCAGCGTCGCCCTTCGAGGTCTCTCGCTCGCCTTCTCGCCCTGCGGAGCTTCGCCGTGCCGGGCGGGTCAGCAGGAGGACCGTGCTGGTCTGGGGCTGGGCTTACGGGGTCCTCCCTGCTGGGAACGGCCCCGAAGACAAGTGAAAAGCCCCTTCCCTCGAGCAGGCGCCGGCTGGGGCCAACCCTGTGCTAGTGGGCGATGGTGACTACACGTCCGTGCTGACGGCCCGCGGGTTCGGGAAGCTGTCGCGGAGCAGGCCGTGCCGGCTCAGCGTGTAGCCTTGCAGGGTGGCCATGTTGATGGGCGGCCCCATCTCCTTGTAGCACGCGGGGGTGTAGGTGACCCTCTCGCCCCCGTTGCGCACCATGTCGGCAGTCCGGATGTAAAAGGGGGATCCGTAGGGGGAGCAGGTCGGGCAGTAGTTGTGAGCCCCGTGCTGGTTGAGCTCGCTGGGCGGGGGCGCGGGGCTGCCCTGGCCGTCCACCATGTGGGAGCTGCAGGCGTTGCACATGCCGAGGTGCGAGTGCACGGGGAGGTTGGGCACTTCCTCTTCCTCCTCCTCCTCCTCCTCCTCCTCCTCTTCCTCATCGGAGTCATTTTTCTTGCAGCAGTAGTACTGCAGGAAAGGGAAAGGGTTTTACGAGGGGAAGTGGAGCAGCCGGTGGGACAGATTCAGCTGCTCGGCCAGCCCTGCCACTTCCCTGCTCCCCTCAACCCCCTGCCAGAGACACCCCTCTGCGGCTTCTTGCTGCTCTGCTCCATCATTCCCGGGTCCTGTGAAGCAGCAGAAGCCAGAAAAAACCTGGACCTGAGCAAGCTGCAAGAGGCAGCTGCCAGGGAACTCATCCTCACCCCGGAGCGAGGTTTGCAAGGGGAAGGAACTTCACCCTGCCAGTTGGAAACTGCTCCAAGTAAGCGCTGTGCTTTTCATCACACGGGCATTGCTGCATGGCACAGACTGCACATTAACTTTTAAAGAGCAGGAGGTTGTAGCTAGCTGTTGTTGAAAGCCTCCTCGTTTAATTTACAGCGCGGGGGGGAAAAAATTATATAAAAATCTCCATCTGGTATTGCAAACCCAGCCAAGCCTGCACCTCAGTTAGCAAGTGCTGCAGAGCCTCAAAAGCCTTAGGAGAGTCCCCTTACACCGAGGGCAGGGAAGGACATAACTCTGCAGCACCTGGGGAGACGGGGGTTTTCAACTCCCTGCCATCACACCAAAAAAAGGCCCTTTTAGACCCCTCCTGTAGCAGCAGCTCAGCACGAGGAACACAGAATCGTAGAATATCTAGAGCTGGAAAGGACCCACAAAGATCGTCGAGTCCAGCTCCTGGCCCTGCACAGAACAACCCCAAAAATCCCGCCATGTGCCTGAGAGCGTTGTCCAAACACTTCCTGAGCTCTGGCAGGCTTGGGGCCGTGACCACTGCCCTGGAGAGCCCGTTCCAGTGCAGGGTGGGGCTGGCAAAGCGGGGGGACACTGACCTGTAGCCTACAGTAGCAGAGCACGGCAATGATGCACAGTAGGATCACCGTCGCTAGGATTCCCCCGGTGATAACAACAGTTCCCGCTGTCATCCGACCGATTCTCCATCAAACTCTGCAAGGTGGGGACACAGGGACACAAAAGTCACCTGCCATGGTTCTGTCACCACATCACGGATGTGATGCCCACAAGGCATCCCGAAACAGCACATCCCCATTCCTCTCTCCCCAGCTGGAAAACAATCACCTAATATCAGTCTCCTCCTCTTAGCAAGAGCACACCTGAGACGCAGCATCACACCCCCTTGCTGCCATCACTGCTCTGGCTTGGGATCTTTGGGAAACGTCCTGCCAGCCACTGGCCGTGCCTTGCCCTTTAATGAGCACAAAGGGATGATTTCCACCCTCCCAGCACAAAATCCACCCTCTTCATCAAAACCCCCAAAGCAAACCTGTGTCTCCACCAGGAAAATCCAAAGCAGAGCCTTTGGACCCTGCAAGCCCGTCAGTCTGAGCCCCGAAATCCCACCCTGGCTGCCTGCTGGGCACCAATGGGTCTAACAGGGGCTTGTCACGAGCACAGCAGTCCCTACTGCCATCCCTGTGCCACGGGACCCAAGGGATACTTACGTTCAGTGACGGAGGCGTTGGACCTGGAAGAAGTGGAGGGAGAGGTTAGTCGTGGCCTGACAGCACCCCTTGCACCCACCTGCCTTTCCCAACTTCCCAAGGATTTGCCTTGATTTGGGACCTGCAGGAAGCCCTGCTTTGCCTGCAGGGATGGGGCTCAGCATGTGCCCGTGCCCCTGGGAGGCTGCATGGGGCAAAAAGCATTTGGGATCCTGCTGCTGGTTATTATTATTATTATTATTATTATTATCATCTTTACTTTGAAGCAGGGAATGGAGGCATTTCCCAAGCTCACAGAAATGCTCCACAGGAGAAGGGCACAGGCCTGGCTTAGTCAGCACTTGGCCTTTCCCTCTTTAAAATCAATTACGAGGAAGGTGGATGCAGCACCACAAGCGGCCAATGTTTTACGTGCTGCTGGGAAAGGAGATCTCCTCTTCATCCTACCCGGGGCAGGTGAGTCCCCACATCCCCCCATGACCCCACGGGTACTTACCCAGAAAAGGACAGGCAGGATGTCGTGGTCACGCTGGCCCCGGGGTGGCCGGCCAGGACGGGCAGCTCTGCATGGCCATGGGGAGGCACAGCAGCCCTGGGAAGGACAAGGGAAAAAAACCCACTACTGTCAGCTCATCCCACTGCCCAAGGGGTTTGTTTACCCAGCGTCCCCATCCCCACCGATGCCACAGCGGGGCTAAACAAATTGCTTTTCTTAGGGCAGAAGAGATGAGTGCTGCAAAGGTGGGCAAAGCAAACTGCCAGGAAGGGACGATCCCGCACCTGAAACCTGCCATTTCAGTGAAACCGAGAGACTTGCACCCCAGAGGTGGGTGCGCCCATCGGCCAACCACCCCCAGCGACGCCTCGCGCAGCCGCGTTTCATCACCGGCCCCCGTGTCCCTCGGTGCCTCGGCCAGAGCAGGGCTAATTGATAGGGCCCAAGTGCCAGCCCGCTGCAGCCGAGGAGATCTAATTACCCGCCGGCCACGCAGCCCTAATTAACAGAGAGAGGTGGCAGCTTCCAGGCGAGACCTGCCCACCTGTGCCACGGCCCCTCACGGCTGCACGTCCCAGCAGGCACCGTGCAGAATCACCACCACCTCCCCAAAAATCACACCACCCCACCCCCCCCACTGCGCTGTGGTGATTTGCGGGATCCTGCCTGCCACAAATTGATTTTCAGCTCTTGGAAAGTTCCTGTAGGAAGCCAAAAGGCGGGCACGCATTGGATTTCCTCCTCAAGCTGCTCTTGCACACGAAACAAAGGGGGAAAAAAAAAAAACAACCCGGAGAAATCAATAGGCCCATAACCCAGCTAATACCTCCATCCGTCAGGAGACCCGGCGCAGAGCTAATAATAGAGACCAACACGCTTGGCTCCTGCTCCCTGTTGCCAAACCGCACCCTGAAACGCTGCCAGGAGCGTGGGGGGACATGCAGAGAGCCGTGGGGAGGATGGTCACCTCCCCAGGTGCCTTCCTGAACATGGAGAAGGTGACAGTGGGCGGCTGGAAAAGGCAAAAGCTGGACCTTCGATGACCCCGAGAGGGACGCGCCGCGAGCGGGGCGGTGATGGATGATGCGGGCGGCCGTTCACATCCAGAAAACTTCATTTCATGGGAGCTGTGATTTGATTTAGAGCTCGGAGAGCAGCATCCAATTAGCCTGAGGTTTTGTAGTGAGCAGGCGGCCTCGGAGAATGACCCTGGGAAGGGAGGGACTGGCCTTGGGGACCCTTTGGTCACCTCTGAGAGCTGAGCGTCCAACTCCTGAGCTTCCTCAAGAATGGCTGGATTTCCATACGCTCCATCTCCAGCATTCCTGTTTCTGGGGTTGCCGGGATCAGCATTTCACCTGCCCCACTCAGAAGCCAGACTCTTCCTTGTTAAAATACTGAGTGTCAGAGAAAGGCAAAAACGACAATGAACCAGAAGAGAAGCGCTGACTTTCCTCATCTCTTTGGAGGGGATGCTTTCAGGGAAGAGAAAGTTTCCTCCCCTCCAAACCCTGCCCCATCAGGAGCCCAGCAGTTCATTTTCTATCCGTTCTGTGCCTATAAAATAGTCTGTGCCTATCAAACAGCCTTCTCTAACCTACTGCTCTCTCTTGCAGGGATGTATAAGGGAATGCAACACCTCCCAGGGAGGGAGCAAGAGCCCCAGTCTCAGAAGTAATTGGGGTCTTGGGAATTATAAGCTAAATAAGCCCCGAAAGAGGAAAGGACAATCACAGCAGACTTTCCACAACAGCTCCAGAAGCCGCATCCCTGCCACTGGGGATCAGCCCGCATCCATTTTCCATCCACGCTCCCCAAACACATCCCAGGCCACTGGGAAAGGAGCTGCCCAGGAGAGGGGACGACCCAAGGCTGGCTGCGGGGACCCTCTGGCACACAAACCATCACTGAATAAAATCAGGATTTATAGGAAGAGGGCTGCCTCCCTCCCTGCCTCTCGGGGAGTGATGTGAGCAGCGGTGTCACGCTGTTCCCAGCAGGGCCGGGAGGAGGTGGAGGGAGGGTCCGTGGCCGTATCGAACTCCTCCGGGCAGGCCTGCGGAACTGCTTGCTGCAGAGATACATTTTCTTTAATTGATGTTGCCTTGCAGCACAAAGTTACGGCCTGAAAAGCGACTCTGGGAACGACTCGCATCTCAGGCTTCTATATTTATTCCCCTTCAATGACGTCCACAGCACACTTGCACGGTTGCAAGTCGATGGCGAGGTTTTTGCCAGCCGGCAGCGCTCTCAACCCAGCTGAGACAGCCCTGTCCTTCCTCACCCTGTGCATCCCACCAGTCCTGAGCTCATCCTTCTCACCTGCCAAGGGTCAAACCCTCCCACCAGAGCTCAGGACGGGGCAGAGCACGGTTATTCGCGACGAGCATCAGGCCGAACCTTGCCACAAGTCCTGCCCCAGCCTGGGCTCTGCTCTCCTGGTTTTGCTCTGCAGCTCGCGGGATAATTCAATGAAATGTCTGCCTGGTAAATTAGCCCGGCCGCTGCCTCACCAGAATCATCTCCCAGGGCCTAATTGGAAACAAACAGCAGCAGGGGCTGCCTTTTCGAAACAGACTACGGCAGCAAACAACAGGGCAGCTCCTGGGCAGCTGTGACCTGCCCCCTGCACGGCCTCAACCCAGCAGGATCCCGGGGGATCAACCCACGACTGCAAACCCCCAGCCACGGGGCAGGAAGGGTGCACAGGGGGAGCTGAGCTCATGTAAACTCACTGCACGTCAGACGTTCTGCGCTGCATAAAGGGGACAAGCCCAGCTGCGGGGGAGCAGAAACAAGGAGACACCACCCCCAAAAGGAGTCAAGCCAGAGGAAATTTTACCTGAAGAGTGATGGCAACGTGGAATGCAAGAGGATGAAGGGGGTTGCACACAGCTGGCAGCCCCCCCAGCAACCCCTCTCTGATCCCAGGCTTGCTCCTGGGCTTCTTGCCCCGGTCCCAAACCCCTGGGTCACTGTGAAGCCTTAAAACTTCTAATTAATGAATCAGCTGAACCTGCTGCTGGTCCTGCAAGAGTTATATTGGCGTCTGGAGCAGCCAGTGGACAAAAATCACGGTGGTGGTTGGGAAAACTTTGATTTCAGTCTGCTGCAGAGGACTCCAAATAAGGCTTTTCCCAGCAGAAAGGGGCGACCCATTTCCTCCCCGAGGCTTTTTCCCCCGCTGTGATGCCTTTGGTGCCTTGAACCACGTGGGGTTTTCCCAGCAGTTTTGCTGCAGCCAACACCCTGCTCCCGGCCACCACAAGGACAGCCAGGTCACAGAGGTGACCGTCCCCCACCCCCGAGGCTCCAGCGATTCGCAGTCAGTCATCAAAACAGAAAATCCATGCCCTGCCTGCAAGCCTGTCCTGCCTTTCCCTGCACCATCCACACCGGCTCCCTGGGGCTCCCACCTCCTCCTTTCCACCTGGGAAAGACAAAATAACCAACAGGGATCTGAAACCAGCTCTTTTCTTGCAAAAGCTCGGTGGAAAATGCAAGATACGAATTGCAATTAACAAAAACCAAACCCTTTCAATGGTGGATGCTGCCAGCCAGACCCCAGCTCCTGGATGGGCGTGAAGGCCTGTGCTTCTGCTGCTAACGCTGCGCTCCCGACCCACTGAGACCAGAAGATCCCCCCCTCTAGCTGTCAAACTGCCAAAACCCACCTTCTTGCCAACCCAGGTTCGCTGTCTCCCATGTCGGGCCTCATCCTGCCGTGCTGGAGCCCGGGAGAACTTCCCGGCCTTTGCAGCCACGTAGGACCGAGCATCTCCCCGTGATCTCTCAGGTGCATGAAGCCCCAGCCCCAGCCGGCACATCCACACCCCTCTCCCAGGGAGACCCTCCCGGCCCCTCTCAGACTTTTGGAGGAAGGGCGGCTCTGCAGCCCGGGAGGTCTCAGGCGTGGATTATCCCGGTATCTCGTTACTTGGGCGTCTCATCTGCCCTTTATCTCCTTAAGCGACTATTGAGCCCCTGTCTCGCCTGCCTGCGTGGATTAACTGCAGCCATGTGTACGACAGAGGGACGGGACAGGACCATCACCCCCATCCTGTCGCCTCCTGCACACACATACAGGAAAGCCCGCGACTCAGCCAGGGCTACACCAGGATCATAAACACCTCCTTTGCGGCCCCTCCTCTTTGCAGGGTGTCTTAAACCCCTGGAGAACGGCACCTCCCTCCTCATACCCCCAGGCATCTCCTACCCGCTGTGTTTGCTCAGCCCGGTTTGGGAGCCGCGGTGGGTGGGTGCAGTCCCGGGAAGGGTGACGTGCAGCCCCGGACACAGGGAAGGCGTCAGGCGTGGGCAGCCCACAGCGGGATGCAGGTGGAAATATCCTCGGCCTGATCCACATGGCTCGTGTCCTGCCGCTGTGCTCAGGGTTCCTCCCGGGCCACGCCAGGAACGCGTGCCGGGGAGCCGCTCCGCTGTGGTCCCAAAATAACCAGGGACAAAACGGGCGGCATCAAGCCAAGTCACACAGAGAAGGGCTTTTGAGATTATCCCGCACGTCAGATCCCCTCGGGCTCTCCGGAGCCAGCCAACACCTGGCCAGTGTCCCTGCCACAGGCACCATCCCTCCCAGCACCCACATATCCCCCGGGATGAGCAGCTGCAGCAGCAGCAGTGTCCGTCCGTGCTGGGAGCGGAGCGAGGCCGTGGAGAGCCGGAATGCTGAGTGTGCCCCAGGTGAGACTGACCCTTGCCAAAAAGCCAGAGAGTTTTTCCACACACGCGTGCTAAAGGTTTGGGACCTGTCTGTGGCCACAGCCAGCGGAAAGCCAGAGCCCAGGCTGGATGCTGCCATACCATGGATCCCTTGAGGACACAGGCCTGAGAGCAAGGACTTAGGTCTTATTTGCACCCGTGCCATCCCTGTCACACAGTGGTGCCTGGGTGCTTAAAACGTCCAGCACGAGAGAGGGATCCTTGTGAGCTCAGAAAGGAGCAGGGAGGGTTATTTGCTTCCACCCCGATGTCACCCTCGGTGCTCTCACGCAGCACTGCTGCAGGTGTCCCATGACTGATTTAACCCCTGGTAAAGCACCAACACAGCACCGGTATTCCCCCGGCACCAGCCAGCATTCCCAGTACTTGCTCAGGGAAAGGAGAAATGGCACCAGCAAAGCAAAACACGGCAGCAGGGACCTCTTTCAAAGTTCTCAGCCTCCAGCCATTCCACACCCAGGCCTCAGGGAGGAGAAAGTTCCAGGTAATGGATCAGGATCCTACTGATCCCACAAACCTGGAGACTCTCCCCAGCAGCAAGACTGAGCCAGCCTCCCTCCAAGGATGCTCTGCTGTCCATTCCCAGCCCTGGGCAGGTCCCTCCAGCACCCTCATTGCTCCAAGACGAAACCTTCAACTCCTCACACCCACAGGCTCTTGCAATCAGGGCAAGGAGATCAAGACCTCAGCGGAATCCTTCCGTTCCCTGGAGGCTGCAAACACACTCCACGGATATCCGATCTTCTCTCCAGTTTGATTTTTCTCTCTGCTCTGTCACGGGAAGGGGCACGCACTGCTCTCCAGTGGGGGAATCAGTGACACCAAATGCAACTTCACCCCGGGCACACAGTGGAAGAGGAGGATCAATCCTAGCAGAAGCAATTGTGCCACACAGTCCAGAGCACCCCCAACGAGATCCAACCGACCACAGCAGTGAGTTTTCCACTAAAGATTTCTTTCATTAATCCAGTTTCCCACCAGATCTCTGTGAAACAGTCCCCAGTACAACTTCTCCAAGGCTCCAGTTCGTTATCTCCCTCCTTGCCCTGGACATCAGTGACATCTCACCCTTTTCACCTCATTTCCATCACTCCCACGAAAATTCTTTCCCCAGTTTCCTAGTTCCTTCCCTCCCTGCCCCACTTCCTCCCAGCCTGGCGTACGAAACAAAACTTGTGCAAAACCTTTCAGTGTAGCAGCGAGCTCTGCTCCCAGAGGCAAAGCCCGGGGGAAAAGCTCTGGATGAGGCTGGAGCCTCTGTAATCCCATCAGCTGCAGCCGCCCCTGACACGGCACACCGGGCCACGCCACCGCTGCCGTGCCGGGGCGGATCCGCCGTGCCTCCACGTCACCCAATTTATTTGTTTCGCTAAAATAAAACACAAAATAAATTCCCTGCCTCACCCCTGGGTTTAACCCTTGTCCTCCCGCGGCCTGAGGGCTGGAGGCTGAGACAGCAACTGCGTGTTTGACGGATGCTGCTCCTCAGGGACGGCGCAGGGGATGTTCTCCTGTGTCCTGCCAGGATCTGCCCTCCCGCCTGTGTCAGTGAAACAGCCACCGTGGAGGGATTCAATTAGCAGACACCATTAGGGGTAATTGCACTGTTTCCCAGTTAAGAGGAGTGAAGCCTTGTGTCTACCCACGAGGAGAGGGGCCACGTCATCCCTCTTGGACCACGAGCTCTCTTTAAACCCCATTTAGAGCCAGGAAAACTACATGGATGTGTGTCAGTGACGCACCACACTTTCCCTTCCATATTTCAGTGCTTGCCTCATCTTCTTCTCCCCCAGCCACAGGGCCAGCTGAGATCTCCTCCATCTGCCCATCAGATCCAGATATGGGTTCAACAAGACACAACCATCAGCATCTCTAACAAACTAGGAGCTGAAAAGCAGGGCTGGATACATCTCTGCCCACTTCCAGCCAGGCAGGTGCCCTTCAGGACCAGGGAACAGACAACCCTTGGACTACCACTGCCTCTCCAACGAAAACAACAACTCTAGGGCTGGTTAGAGTTCAATCCCACTTCCAGAGTAGCTGCAAACCTGCACAGTGCTTGGGAAACATCTTTTTTTCCAAGAGAAAGGGAGATGGAGGGTGCCATGGCCCAGCCCTGGGGAGGAGGGCGCAGGAAAGCGCAGCCTCTTCCTCTGCATGATGCAAGACCTGCTGGTCCGACTGTCAGCATCCCCCAGCATGTTCACTTGGAGTAGAAACAGAGATTTATTTTAATGACTCATTAAAGGCTAATTGCATTCAGGCAGCAAAACAGAGAGAGGAGCCTCCCACGTGCACCAGTACTACAGTCAGGAGGGCTCTCAGAGCCTCCCCGAAAGCGCAAGGCAGACAGACTGTCTCTTTTTGGTGGGGCCAGACAGCGGGACCAGCTGCTGGCTCTGGAGCAGCCTGGCTTCATGGTTGGGATCCAAAAAACAACCCAGAAAAGTCTCTGTTTGTCCCTTCGTTTGCCTCTGTCTGCCCGATGCAACGGCTGCCACCAGCTGCTTATCCCTTCGCTCCCGGGAGGAGACACAACCTGCCTGGATCTTGGATGCCCATCTCCAGGGCCTCTGGACAGCAGCTATTTCAGGGGGTGACCATCTCCCTGCCTGGGGGACACCTGTGTTTGTAACTCCCCATGGCTTTTAAGGACCCCGTAACGGGAGCAGGGTGGGATTTGCACAGCAGCCACCACAGGTCACCCCGGTAGAGAGCCGGACATCGCACAGGGAAGGGATGAGCTGCTCCTCCCATTCCAAGGGCATCCCCGAGGGGTGGGGGAGAACCAAGTGGTCATGCTAAAATCCAATTGGAGGGAAAACAGCCCAAACCCCACCACTGGCAATCCAAAACCCTTGCTGCTAACACCACCCTGAGCTACTGAGTCCATGTACCTCATCCTTCCCAGTCGGATGCAGAGCCAGTGACAGCCACGTCACTCGTGGGGACAGCAGCTTACATCTGCTCTGACACCCAGGTATCCCCATCCCCAGGAGACACACTGGGAAGCCCATCCTGTGCTTCTCACCCACACAGCCAGAATGAACCCGTTGCCTTTGACCCACGGCTCTCTCCTCCCAGAAAGCTGCCCCATGCAGAGATGGGAAAGCCACGGGTCTCCTTTCCCACTGCACAACTACACACCCACAGAACCCACAACAACCCTGACCATGTGCTGTGGGGAGGACAGCCCACCCGGGGACAGACACCCCCTGGGATGGACAGGGCTCCCCAGCCACAGCTCTGCTTTCCAAGCCACCAGCACTTCATCTCTCAGAGCTGGCCCATCCACCAGGATCCTGACCACAGCCCCACGGCTGCACAGACCAGGGAAAGCCAGAGCCACACGCTGCTCTGGGCCAGTGCAGGGGCACAGCACCTGACCCCAACCCTGCTGTTTGGAGTAAATCCAAACAGAGTCACTGCAGAATCAGATCCACGACTGCCTTTTCCGTAAAGCCATGGGAAAAGCTCAGCTGCAGTTGTTTTACAGGACTAATCACACTCCTTTCACCCGCTGCATCCCAGCTGAAGCAAGAGGTGCAGTGCAACCGGGCACAGATGGGTCAACTCAGCAGAGCTAAACTCTGCTGGATTTCAGACCAGCTATTTTTTTTTTTCCTCTCGTTGATTTATCACACAGCAGGGACACAGACTCATCCATCACTCAGGATGCTCCATCTCACACTGCCGGATCAGGCAGGAGCAGGGCCGGCCGAGATGGTCACACACAGGCAGCAACACACACGCCCAGCGAGAAGGAAAAGAAAACCCAACGTGAAGTCTCTAAATGTCTCCCGCAAATGAAGTGTGAAACTCGCTTTCAAGAAAACAAGGGTAAGGGAGCCACAATAAATATTTCATCCTGGTGGGAAAGCAGCAACGGGGAAGGTCCAGGCAGGCAGAGATGCCAGGAGGGATGGGGGGCCGTGGGGAGGCTGGGCAGGAAGAAGGGGGAGGCAGCTGGGGTAGGGAACAACGGGAACGCCACAGCCTGACCTTATTTCTGTTTGCCGCTTGCCCTGGGGGCCATTGGATTTGAGTCATGACCACAGAGCAGCTCCCTGAAATGGGAGCAGCTCTTGTGTCCCTGCTCGTGCCCATGGCTAAAGTGGGTGATCCTGCTACAGCTGGGAGCTGAGCTCCTCCGAAAGCCCCATCCTAATGCTTCCCGGCAGACACACAGAGCTTCCTGGCTCTGTTGTTGGTCCATGCATCCAAAATCCCCCCCCCCAAATGGATGGAGGATGCTCTGCCTTTCTCCAGAGAGGAGGGTCTGCCAAGTGGAAGAACCCTTCACACCTGATTTCCACCCTGCAAAGGGGCTGGCTGTCCTCAGGCCTATGGCCAGGCTGCAATCCAGCACTTGGGGAAGAGATGGACAAGGATTTCACATCCCGGAGGAAATGGTGCCGGCACAGGATGGGACTCACTGGCCCGATGTTCGCCGTCATTAAGAACAGCAGCCTACTGATGCTCTCCCCTCTTGGCTTTCCAACAGGTGAAAAAGCCCTTCCTAGGAAAAGGCTTTTATCCCCCACCCTGGCAAAGCCCAGGTTAGAACCCTTCAGATCCTGCAGGGACAACACCAAATGCCAACCAGCAGCCCCAGTACAGCCAGTACCCTCAAACAGCACCACGGGGTAACTCCATGGTGTAGGCAAGTGAGGGGCAAGGCTGGGAGAGGGGGAAAAAAAAGCCTCAGAAACACAAGCCTCCGTCAGGCTGGAATATTCCACCACTCCTTAGAAAATCTCTCTGCTGGAGGGACAATCAATAGTACGCAAATGAAATTCAGCTGAAAACACTAAATGTTTCCACATGCCCTTTTGGAGGGAATAAAATCCTCCAGGATAACCTTAGGAGAAAACAAGAGCCAGGCGAATAGCTGGAGCGCAGGTCTCCTTTAATTACCACAGCCCGGTGAGAGATAAAACAGAGATCCTTCGGAATAAACAAAAGGATTTGATTTCCTCCACTTCAGCAAAGGCAGCCACCGTTTCCGTGGAGAGGTTTGGTAGCGAGGTTGGGGATCTGATGGGCTGGCATGTCCTTGCTGAATGGCAAAGCTTTCGGCTCCCACAGAGGGAGCAGGAGGCTGAGCCCCAGGCTTGGGACTTTCAAAACTTCAAGTGGCTGCGAAGAAGTAGGTTTAGAGACGGGAAAACTCTGTCCTACCCACCCGAGCCGCGGGAACAGTTCACGGGGACTGAGCAAACCCAGCGCAGCGCGAAGCCAAACCACACAACCCTGAGAAAACGAGCCAGGACCCTGCAGGGCACCACAGCCCCGCAGCTTCGCCCGGACGAAGCTGCGGTGCAGCGGCTCGACGCAGCCCCGGGATGCAGGGAACAGGATGATGCTGGGACCATCCCCCCCGAGCATCCCAGCCGGTCGTGCCCGCCGTCCCAAAGAACCCGGGCTCCCGCCTTCCCCACCGTAGCCCTAATCCATGCGAGAACCTTCCCCTGGCCCCGATCCCCCCTGGAGAGCCGCGGGGCGTGGGGTGCGGGCAGTGGGATGCCCAAGCCGTACCTGGGTGCCCGGGCCGGGCAGGAGCGGGCGGCGGCGAGTCCGGAGCGCGGCGGCGGCTGGCGGGGCGGGGACGGACCGGAGGAGGAGGAGGAGGAGGAGGAGGACGGGAAGGGCAGTAATAACAGCGGTAATAATAAATAATAGGAAGAGGAATAATCACCGGAGCGGCGGAGCGGGAGCGCCCAGGCGGGTCCGGCCGCGGGGGAGGAGTTTGCCAGGGCCGGAGCTGCCGCCCCCAGCACCGCCCCCGGCCCCACGGCGGGGGGAAACAGGGGGGACCACCCTCTCAACACACGGAGCTTAATCCTCTCCCGCGGGAGCACACACTGGCAGCACCCCTGAAGTCTCTGGTACTTGCAGGGTACCCCCAGAGCCAAGTCCTGCAGCACCCCGGGCACTGTCAAACCTGCCGCACCCCCAGGCATCCCAAAACCACTCCTGCACTCCTCGAGAACCCCCCAGAGTCCCCTGCTGTCAGCACTGCCTCGGCCTCATGCTGGGTGTACCGGAGGCTCCGGCTTGATCCATTCACTGTGTCCAGGTAGCCATGCACCTCTGGCCCTGTGAAGAGCCAGGAGTAAAACCCCTCACACCGCTACCAGAGGGATGAGCCAGGGCCAGGGGTGGGGATGCCAAACCTACCCACCATTTTTCGAACAGGGTGACCCCCTCCCCACGACTCCCTGTAAATCACATCTTTGTTAGCAGACACCGACTTCCCAGTGCGAGGCCGGGAGCGCTGCCTGCTCTGCCGCAAGCTCAGCCCACCACTGCATGGCCCCGAGTGCATGCTGGCACCAGGGAGGCACACATACGTGAAAGGTGCTGCCCCCTGTAAGAGCTTCCAGCTGCTGGGAGGCTTTGGAGCTCCAAACCAAGAGTTTAAGCTGGAGAAGGTACAGCTTGCAGCTGGCACTGCCTGCAGAAGCGGCGAGCCGGTCACTGCTGCGAGCTACGATAACTGTGGTTGAATCTCATGCCTTGCACCACGAGCTGACTGCTGTGAGTGGGAGAATTACTGTGCCAGGAGAACATGTGTTTGCCTGTTTCTCTCTGGTTTCAGTCTCGGTGGGGCACAAAGATCATGGCAAGGCATTGCAGGGTTGGTGGAATTAATGCAGAACCTCCGCTACAGCGAGGCCGTTGAACCGTCCTGTGCCTCAGTTTCCCTGTTTCTAAGTAAGGGACACCATCAATACCTTTCCTCCCTGTAGAGCAAGCTCTAAAGCTGTGCAGAAAACACCACTCACCTCCTCCTCCGTCACCCTCCCTGTCCGTCAGGGCATCCCGTTGCCCATGGATTCTCTCTCTGTTCTTCCAGCCCAACCCTCAGAGCTCCTCAGTGCCGGTGCCAGAAGCCCGATCCGCTGACTTCTCCCCGGGATCCAGCAGCAGAGCTGAGCTGGGAGGAAATAAAGGCTCGTTTGGATGCAAACGGCTCTGCGCCTTTAGCAAAAGGGCAGGATGAATTATGAAATGCAAAGGCGAGATAAGTGGATCCTGTCACAGCACTTACCCTCGGTGCCGCAGGATCCAAGCGCCTGCCGGCTGTGGGATGAAGGGTTGTGTGGCACACAGGAACACCCGCACACAGCCCAGGCTGGGGGGAACCTCCCTATTCCCCTGCCGATGGCAGTATCCACGTTATCCACTCCAGCACATCAGGGGGCTGGCAAACACAGGGAAGCATCGAGGCAGGAAAGCGAGCATGCGGAGCATTTCTGCAGAGGGTGGTAGAGACGCGTTTTCCTCTTAGCTGGGGGTCAGAGCTGCTGGAGGGACGGGAATTAGAGACATCCAGGCGAGCACAGAGGAGGAGGAGGAGGAGGCCAAGAGAAGTGAGAAAGTAATTTCCTGGGCTGCTCTGGGCAGGATGCGAGGAGGTGATGACAGCCCAGGATGCAGGGAGAGGCACTTCTCCCCTCGGCAAGCGCAGCCAGGGCCGCGGGAAGCATTGTTACAGCTAATTCAGGAACTGACATTGTGCCGTTTCCAGGGACGGACACGGAAGAGAATTTCTTTGGGGTTAAGGAGTCACTTGGCTAACACAGAGCTGAGATTGCCCAGATCCAGATCACGCTCCTCCATCACCCTCCGTGGCTCTGGCCCAAGGCAGGCGGGCGCTGCAGGGGATCACAACAAAGCCAACGTGAAACAGCATCGCTCCAGCGAGCAGGTTATCAGCTCGCCTAATTCCAGTGCTGGTCTCATTTTTCCCCCCTCAAGCCGTCTTTCCTATTGTTCCATTATTTTTTAAAGCAACGCATGGGTGACCAACCAGAACAAGAAAAGGTGGGATTCCCGATTTGCAGTGGCTCGGAAAAGCTCAGAAACAGGAGCGCCAGATGCTCTGCAACAGGGAAAATAAACCCCAAAGTTTGGCTTTTCAGTCGGCGAGGTTTTAAATAAAACACACGGTTTGGGAGGCTCAGCTGGCATGTTTGGAGTGTTTGAGGTTAACACTACCAGCAAATCAAACAGCAGTTTGACACACAATACTTTTCAAGTTCTTGTTTCAGTTTCTTTTGGGGCAAGGGAAAACACAAAGCATCCTGCCTGGCTGGCATCTCGGGATCTGCTGCTGCCAGGGCACCACACACAGCTCAGCCTGTCCAAGCCCCAGGTACACAGGGCACAAACCTACCAGACTGTCACCCTCTGCAGCCCTCACACATTGCAGTACTCACGTGTACAGTTGACTTCAAAGCTCATAAAAGTATTAGAGCTAAACCTGTATCAGCCTGGAAAGTTCGTGGGGGTTTTATGAAATTCCACCTTTCCAGCACTAAAAAGAATTTCACCGACTAGTTTTACAGCAAAACCATACAATACTTTTACTTCCTTCTGGTTTCCCTCTGTTGTAAAAAAAAAATAAATCTGAGCCCCCAGACTTCACTTCTGCTCACTGATACCTCCCTCCTCGTGTAGGTCCTTCTTTCACAATATCTGCACATGCAGAGCCCCCAGGGCTTCCATGTGTGTGCTTACACAGCCACAGCCACGCTGCAGAGTGTGCTGGAGCCCTCCTGGGTGCCCTTGATTTGTTATACCTCACACCCCTTCACTCCAGCACATCCATCATTTCCTTCCTGTTCAGGCCAGCATTTCCACCGGCCCAAAACGCTGATGCTGGAGGACGCTCAGGAGCTGAACCTGCAGCTGCTGGCAGGAGGATTTATTTTGTTCTACGCTAGATCTTGCTTTTATTTTCATTTTTAGCAGAGCCCAGGGCTGCTATATCAATCAGAAAAAGCCTAACAGTGCAAAATTCCACCCCAGCCAGCATCCAGCCTTCTCCTTGCAGGTTTGGAGCTCTCCAGTTGCCTCGTGCACTCAACCTTAGCGCTACTGGGCTGTAAATGGGGACATGGAAAGGAGCTTGGGAGCCAGTCAGCGCACCCCTCAGCCCTCAGGTGTTTCTGGTTGGAGGGTAGGATCATGCATAGTGCTGGTTACAGTGTCTCAGCACGATGCTTTGATACCCATACCCCTCACCACACACCTTCATCCCCTCTCACCCTCATCCCAGAGCATATGGCCACAGCCTCCCAAGCCTGCCTGCTCCCTGGGGAGAGCTCAGGGCAGCACAGAGCTAATGCACAGCTTCCCCCTCCACAGCACATTCCCCCGTGCCAGATGTGCATTCATTAGTCACTGTACACCTCGGTGGGTTCGCCGCTGCCTGCACAAGCGCTGCAAACCAAGCCCAGCCACAAAAGGAACGTTCGGAAGGAGCTGCCCAGCAGCCCTGACATCTCCATTGTCTGAGGGACGCGCTCATCCTGCAACCCAGGGATGCACAACCACAAATCAGGGGGATGCAGACCCCCTAATGCTGGTGGGCTGGAGAAGAGACCTGCTATATATCCCTTTAATGGGGCAAATGATTGGTGTTCCCGAGGAGGTGGTCAAGGGAGGCTGCATTCCTAAAAAAAAAAAAGGATTTTTCTCCATCACTACAGCTATCTAGGAACTCCAAGCCGGGTGTTCATGGCCAGGGCTGCCCACACTGCACAGGGACAAGCAGGGACACGCAGGGCTGTCTGCGACAGCGGCATCCCTCTGCGCTGGAGGAGAGACAGAACGAGCCTGGGGTAATATCATTAGCCAAGAGTTATGCTGTCTCCTTCCCAAACAAAGATAAATATCATTAAAGCTCAGCCCTTGAGTATTTTACATCCAGAGCTGCAACGATGCTCCCCCCGGGGTGGGGGTTTGCAGCTTTGGGCTGCAATTAGGCAGCAGGGCTGTATTAACCCATCGCACTCCCAGAGCACCAGCCTGGGAGCAAGAGCCACTTCCTTCCTTCAGCTGGCTCAGCCTCCCCATCCTGGAGGCATGGCAATCAGCTCAGGAGTCCAGGGGGACCAAGGCACAAGGCTTAAAGCTGTGGAAGGGAAATCCAGGCAGCCCATGGGGTGCTTTGTCCATGAGCTCCCACATCATGCCAGGGACTTACCTTACCTTGAGATAGTCCAGGTGTGGGGAAAACACCCCATGTTACATTTTGGACCATTCAGTCAAAAACTAGTACGTTTGCCCTGAGCTGAGTAAACACATCCCTCCGGACTCATCCTCCCCAGGAGACACAGTGTGAGCCAACAGACTTCCTCACATGGGATCTGGGCAGGTTTGGGATAAAAAGGGAGGAAGGGGTAACACCGGGGGTGAAAACACCAGCTGTGTCCACTGGGACGTCCCCTAGAATGGCAGTGCCCATAGAAAACTTGGATAAATTCAGAAAACCCATTGATTTTCATCCCCTTTGCCCACCACCCTTGAGGAGGCAGGGTTTTTCCCAGCCAACAGGGTGATCCCACAATGAAAGCATCACTGCTCTCTCCATCACTAGCAGGTGCAGCTCTGGCACGAGCCACATCTTCCCCTTTGCCCTCCCACAAAACACAAAGCCTAAATATTTGATGGATCTGAACAGCTTTTCCTGGCTCTGGGGAGGAAATGCTGCACCATGTGTGCAGTCCGGGGCTCTCCAGTAAGCAGAAAAAAGCTTTTTGGGGTTTCACCCTGCTCTGGTGCCCATGGAAGAGCCCCTGGTTAGGGGAGAGGGGCTGGGGGGAGGTGATGCCAGTCAGTTCTTGTGCGAGCCAGGGATTTCCTCGGTGCATTGATCGGCTGAGGGGTCTCTGTGCCTGCCAAACCACAGCCCTGCTTGGCTTGGCAGAGGCCCATTGATCGCTGTGGGCACGGCCACAGCGCCGGGATTGGAGGGAAAACACGCCCTGTGGGATTTGAGGGATTTGGCTCTAAGCAGGGCCAACACCAGGCACAGGGAAAAAGCCCACCCCAGCCCCAGGGAGAGTTTGGGTGATGCTCAGGGGAGTGGGAAGGAAGGTCAGAGCAGAAAATTAACTCCTTCCAGCCACGTGTGACCTTACCACACGTACGCCGACCACTTCTCCAGGCTCGTGGTAAATGCAAGCTCCGTGCTTTGGTCGGAACATCCTCCCAGGGATCACCCACAGCCCATCCACACGACAGGGGAGCACAGGACAAATCTGAAACCAGGCTTGTGCTGGACAGAGACAGCTCAGGAGCCACTAGCAAGGAGCAGGGGGTGCAGAGGTGGTACCCCAACCCAAACCAGCACCCCTAAGCCCAAGCACAGGGCAGGGCTGTGACCCCTACCATGGTGGCAGCCCCTGGAAGGTCTTCTTCTCTCTTTCTTTTAGCAGCAGAGCCCTTCCCAACCTCCCTGGCTGCACAGGAGCCCTTCAAAGCCATGTTCCGGCCATTATCAGCAGAGCAGTGCCTGCCAAACCCCATCACTGGCTGCTCCTGGCTGTGGGCAGATGAGCCCAGCTCTGGCATAGCTGGGAAGGAGATCAGGGAAAACTGAGAAGTTACCCTGATGACCTTGCAGTCAGCATCCCCCAAGCACCTATAGGGTTCCAGATCTCTCTATTCCCACCTTTCCTGCTCTTCTTCATGCTCGTCACAGTCAGCTCCTTCCCAGGTAGCTGCAAGCCCAGGGGCAGATGGAGCTCCTACAGACAAGCTCAGGAGAGCCACGATGGGCTGGGCTGGTCTCAAGGCAGCCCCAACCTTCCTGCAGGACATAGACCTGGAAATCCTGGGAGTTGCTCACAGGGCATTGGTGGCCAGGACAGGGATGAGTGACAGCACCTTCCCCTCACATTGCCGAGCCGTGCAGCCCACTCTGGGAGGCTGGGAAGGACGTTCAGCCCCAGTTTCTGGCCCATTAGTTCCCCTTCCCGCAATCACCTTCTCCGGCTGCGTTACCTCCGGGTGCACCGGGAGCCGCATGCAGCAGCACGGGGCGGGATGCCCGGCCTCACGCAGCCCGGACCCAGCCACACGTGCTGTGGGAGCAGGGGGAGGTCATCCAGGGGTTACCGAAAGTGCAGCTGGAGCAGAGCGTGGGCTGAGGCTGCAGCGCCGAGAACAGTTTTCAAGCACCCTCAGTGCCTGGGGAGCGGCGCTTGCCGCCGTCCCAACTCCTCTCCATCCTGCTCCCAGAGTGGCCAGGCCACCAAAATGAGACAGTCGTTGCTCATTGCAGCCCCCGCGACGTCTGGAAGTGCTGGGGAGAGCAGTGAGGGCAGGTATGGCCCCTAAAGCATCCCTGCCTGCCCGGCCCCTGCCCGCTCCAGCGTAGCCCAGACTTGTCCTCATTTCAGGCTGGGCCCGGCCCCAGAGGTAGTGAGATGATGCCAAACCTCCTAATGGAGCTTGACAGCAGTGGGATTAAAAGCACAAGTGAGATCACAACCCCTCTGCAATCAGCTTCTGCCCTGGAAGAGCTGAATCAGAACAGAAACCTCCTGGCAGTGGGGAGGGGGTGACGAGCCTGCACATACGCAGGGTGAGGGCAGTGGGGCTGGGGGAGCCTCATCCATCCCAAGCCCTCCCTGCTTGCCTTGACCAACTCACTGTCAACAAGAAGGAGCCAATGTCCACCCCCTGGCAGTACCAGTGAAGGGTTTCTCCAGCAACAGCCTCAATTCCAACTGGTCCTAAACTCGGGATGCAGAACAGCCCATGCCATGTGACCCTTCCTCTTGCTGCCTGTGAGCTCAAGGCATCCCACAGCACCCACAAGGACACCCCCCTCTTCTCCCTCTCCTTTGCATGCTCCGCTTGGAGTGGTGCCACTGACGCTGGAAACAACACCTGAGGAGATAGGTGATGGAGAGGAGATGGGAAAATTCACTTGGATGCCAGTGTGTGCTCAGGAGGACACTCACAGCCCCCATTTCTGTAGGATGGGGTGTGCACAGACCGTTGCAGGCAGCATCAGGCCCAGGAGCACAGTCCTGTTTCAAGTAAACGGCAGCACTGGCCCATTTCTCAACTCTGGGATGCTCCAGCAGTACTGCTGCCCCAGCTCTCCCTCATACTCCTTCCTGCCAGCAGGAGTATCTCAGCATTTCCCCCCAAACCCACCCAAACGGGTCTTTGCAGAGATGAAGTGTCGGTCAGCTTGCACGACCCATCCCAGGCAGGGCCCCTAAGTCACCCTCCAAAAATCCAGCAAGGCACAAGCCATCCAAAACCCAGCAGCCTGAGACTGCTCTCCTGCCTGGCAGTCATTTGCTCCCAGCAAAATGCAAGGGAAAAACAGGGCTTTTTACTGCAAGAAAAAGGGACCCACTCTAGGGACCAGTGGGAAGAGCTGATGGGTCTTGGCACTGCACTCAGGCTGAAAAGCTCCAGCTCCAAACCTTGTTTTGCAGTGACCTGTACCAAGAACTGGCTTTTCCGTTTTTCTTGCCAAATGGAAAGAAAAAGAAATCCTTCCAGGTCAGAGGAAAGAAAAGCATTTACTCGTGGGTCAAGTGAAACAATCTGATGCAGGGTTGAGTGCACTTTTATCCTCCCCAAACCAGGAAAGGATTCAATTTCCTTTTGAAAAAAACACCACGTCTAAAAATAAAAAGACAAATGTTTTTAGGGTCAGAAGCACTCAATTTTGGTTTTCAGGTCCAAATGATTTGCTCAGTTGAACCCCATGTTCTAGAGCATGGGTTGACTCAGAAGTGCAGCAGGGTGGGGAGGGATGGGCTGATGCATGAAACTGGAAAATTTCAGCCTTGCTGAGATAGCACCAGTCACAGAGACCACCACAGGGCCAGCGTGGGACCTTTGTGTCCCTGGCATTCAGCTTGGGTACACCCCAAGCTCCTGCCCAGCCCTCCTGCAACCCAGAGCACCGTGAGGGAGGTGTTTTGCCACCTCTGCAGCACTGTGCTCATGCAAAGCGAGCTGTCACCTTCCATCCTCCTCACCAGCCAAATGCTTCCTGACAGCCCCTTTAGAACTCAAAAGCACCCGATTTAACACCACGGCCAGGCAGCTGCTTGCAGGTGCCAGGAGAAACTCTTCCACAAACACACCCCTCAGAAAAAAATCCCTGCCCAGAGCATTGCTCCTCACCCTTCCCAGACTCACCCACACCCCAGGATCCTTCCTGAGTTGGTCCAGGTGTGGCCCTGCTCTTACATACGTGGCCCCAGCCGCGAGGACACCACGTTTCCATCACCTGCTTCCCACCACCCCAGTGGGGAGCGGGGCCACCCAGCCCAGCTCCATCCACCTGCCAGGGCTGACCCCAAGGCCCCTGACATCGCCCGAGTCCATTAGTGAGTCCCCTGAGCACACACCTCATCCGTGTGTTGCTTAACCCCGGCTTTTAGGGAAGAGCTGCAAAGCCTTTCAATTTTTAATCTGCTCTAAACATTTTGGTCCTCGCCCCGGGGACTCCCAGTCGATAACCTCTGCTGGCAGCACGGCTGCCCCACAGCTATGGGGAAGGGGGAAACCGGGGCAAAGGAAAGGGAAGCAGCTCCACCCCAAGCTCCTTTGGAGGAGCAGAATTCCTTTACACACACCCCCTGGGATGAGGGGCACCCACACCAGGCACTCCAGTGAAAGGGCCCCCAGTGTTCCATGGAGATGCTGCTCAGAGAGGATGTGGGGTGAGGGCACTCCTGACCCCTCCAGCAGGAACATGACACCTGCAGAGCACCTTAATCCTTCCATCAGACACCTCTGTGGGGCTGGGTTCCCCCAGAATTGACAAGGTGGTTTACCCTGACGCCTGGCGCAGCCACCTCTCCCTCCCCACCGCCTGGCACTGGCACGGCAATGCCCAGGAGCAGGGATATGAATACAGCATCACTTTGCAGTCCCTGAGGCACCTTTCTCTTTTTCCACTGCCTTAGGCAACAAATGTACAAACAGAGGCCCGCTGAGCATGAGGAATGTGAGCCAAACTGCTCTGGGAAGGGAAATGCTGCTCCCTTTCCGCACACATGTAAACTCCCAGTGTCCACACATCCCCTTCCAGACCTCGACAGTATTTCCCAATCTCCAATTCCTTGGGACAGCCCTCACCAAGCAGCAGTGGGACCCATCCCCGAAGGTCCCCGTTATACCCCCACCACACCCCAGGGAAGGACTGGGGACAGAGACAGCCCCCAGCCAGGAATGGGGGCCCTGCTCACTCACCAGAGTCTTCTTCAGCTCCTCACCTCCCTCGCCCTCCCAGACCCCCAGAGAGGAGGAGTTCTAGGCTGCAGGGAGCTGAGCAGCTGAGTGCTGGCCTCGGCTGCCATCTAGCAGTGATCCAGCAGCAGCAAGGTCACAGCCCTGCTGGGTTCCAGCCCCTGCTGCAGCCCAAGGAGGCTGTGGGGGTCTCCTTGGGACATCCCACCCTAGCCCCAGTCCTCACCTCCCTGACACCAAATGGGGGTCCTGCAGCAGAGGGGGTGATCCCCGAGCAACCTCAGCTCTGTTACAGTCGATGGATGACAAACATGTGCTATGAGCCCCCAGGCCCAAACACGGCACCAGAGAGGTCAGGCAACAGCCCCTGCTCCTCACCATTCTGCTTTCACCTCCTTCGTTAGCTTTCCCAGCAGTTGCTTTCTAACAAGCCCCACATTTCCTTTTTTTAGCCCTTTCACATCCCAAACCAAACTCAAAATGCTGAAACTAAAACAACGGAATCACAGAATGGTTTGGGTTTGGAAGAGCTTTGAAGATCACTTAGTCCAATCAGGCCCTTGAAGGTCCTGAGGAACATTCAGCAAACCAGCTGAATGCCAGCATTCCTAACCAGGGCACTTCTGTTTTCACTGCTTTTCTTTGCATTAACAGCCTCACACTCATCACCTTTTGCCCCAGGCACAAAGCTATATAAACATGGCCAATGTCAAGCTTCAAGCTTTCTCTTGCTGAATTCTTTACAGATTTTTATTTATCAGATTCCTGATGCTTTGTATACATGGCATCCAACAAAATCACAACACCTTCTTCTTGGGGAGGGTTTCTTCATCTCTCCTCAGAGCAAGGAGTGTGTAGAGCACCCTCTGTGTCAAAAACTAATGTCAAAACTGCTCATGCACCAAGGGAGGGAGGGAGGGATAGGCAGCCAGTTTCCCCTCTCCTAAACTTAAAGGATTTATAACACAATGTGACACTCAGATGTTCTCCTGAACCATTATGCTAAAGAGCAGTAACCCAGTACACCGCTGGTACAACAAAACCAAAGCGTTTCCCTGAAAGTAAAAATACAAACCCAAAGTATTTTCCTGAAAGTAAAATTAACATTTATCACACACGCTGGGCACACCTGAGACATAAGACCCCCCAAAATTTTTTCGAGGGATTAAATTTGTTTGTGAACAAAAAAAAACCCCAAACAAACAAAAAACAAACCCAACAGCATGGTCATCCAGAGAGCCCGCGCTGCTCCCAGCAACCTTCCTCGGCAGCAGCTCCAGCTTCTCCCCTCTTCTCACACCTGCCTTCCCAGGCTGGGGAGCCACTGGAAGTGGCCAATCGCGCAGCTGCCAACACTGCAGAGAGTCTGGCAGGAGGGACATGGAGTTTGTGAGGTTGGCAAGACAGAGGCCAACTCCTGGGAAGGTCTTCATGTTCTCTTCACCTGCAAAAGGAAGGACAGAGAAAAGAAAGGTCAGATCCACACTGGCAAATCCAGGAGCTCCAGTTTAGACTGAAGTTACCAGGCCATGGCAAGAGGACTTGCTACTGCACACCTGTTGGATGAGTTGGACATGGTATAACCCAAGGACCTCTCTCCCTCTCCCCAGCTGCTCCACCTCTATTTTTCCAGAGGTGGGAAATCAGTAGCTCGTGTCTAGGGAACTCCAAAGAGAAGGCAGACAGCTCTGCTCCAAGGCACAAAAATCCACTGCCTTTGTCAAG
The DNA here is from genome assembly GCA_035584735.1 of Pseudotriccus pelzelni. Classification (NCBI taxonomy): domain Eukaryota; kingdom Metazoa; phylum Chordata; class Aves; order Passeriformes; family Tyrannidae; genus Pseudotriccus; species Pseudotriccus pelzelni. The sequence continues at coordinate 27,848,136 of JAWMRA010000005.1, read as the reverse complement.
GCACTTAATCCACCTTGTAAATCAATCAACTCTCATAGAGGTGTCGTAAATTCTTTCATCGTTTGGGAGATGGAAGACAAACACGCACACAGGGACCTGACAGGGTTTACAAAATGCTTTAGTCCCTTACAGCTGAGAGACTGGGAGACTCAGTACGAAATGAACACAGTATGGAGTGGGGAAACAAAGACTTCTGCATGAAAGCAGCAGAAAGTCTAGAAAAGACAACAAAACCCAGCAATGAAAGAACTAACCCTCAATTCATTTCTTCCCATTAAACAATTAGAAATCCATTTTGCTGCACAAAGGCCAAACCGACGCACTGCATCCAGCCATTTATTACCGTGGCATCTCCAGCCCACAGAAACACCAACATTTCCATCTGTTCTAGCAGCACCAGCCCTAGGATAACCAACAGGGACTGCAAACCTCATGGCACAGCAAAGGACTGCTCAGCTCTCTGCTGTGTGAACCCTGACTGACGAATCTACCCATACTGTTAAGGGGTGTCCAGCACGAATGGCACTGCCGTGGGCAGAACAGCAAGATGTACAGCTTCAGAAAGCTGGGCCTTGCTGCAAAATCTTTCTGTCTGATCAGGGTCATCTTGCCTCATTTCTGCTGGTTGCTCGGAGTAAATAAAGGAAGTGTAAAGATCTTCCTCTGGCTTGGCTAGGACAGCAGGCACGGAGGACTCTCCAAGAGGAGGAAGTGTCTGCAAATGTACATTAAAAAAAATAAAAATCAAGAGAGGGTGCAATTAGTGCACACTCAGTTCATTAGCTGCCCTGGTCTTTATTATCTCTCAAAATTCACCAAGAACTGGAATGTCAGCAACTGGATGATTAAAAAACCACACCAACAAAACTACACAACAACAAACCCCTAGCTCCCTTGGCCAAAGGGCAGCTCCTCCTGCGCAGCAAGCTGAGAAGGGTGACAGATTTCAAGATACAAAGCACCATGTCTTAGCAAAGAATCAACAGCTGGCTCGTCTCTCAGCAGCCCCACGCAGAACCAGCAATGGCAATGACAGAGGGAGTTTCTGCAAGGAAGCAGGAACCGAGTCAGAGGAAGCCCCTCTGCATTTTTGGTTAAGAATTCAAATTAAACTTACATTTCAGGGACGGTCACCCATCTCTCAGCCACATGGAGCTGATTTCATGCAACGACAGCTGTGCCACAGCCAAACTCTCACCTGGTCACACAGCTCAGCCCCATCCAGCTTTGAGGCTGTTGTTTCACTATCTGCAACCAGAGATTCCTGCTGCAAGCAAAGGTCTGGCTCCACCAGTTCATCATTCTCCTGCTTTCCACTGGGCTGAACATACAAGGCCAAAGGATTCAGTTCCTTGAATTCCTAGGAACAAATAGAAAAAAACACACCAGGACAGGAGAAAACCCCATGTTGTAGCCACCACAAAGAATAAAAAGGATTCAGCAAATCTCCAGTAGCTTTTCTGGAGAAGAATAACACCCACAAGTGAGCCCAAAATTCTTGCAGAAATGGCCTTCCTAGGAAAATCAACTCCCTCAACATGAAGTTCTTCCTCATGCTGGGGTAGAAATTCTTGTGTTTTAGTTTATGTCCATTATTCCTCATCCTGTTCCTGGGCACCACCAAACAGAGTCTGGCACCGTCCTCTTGGAACCTGCCCAGAACTGGACACAGCACTGTGGCCTCACCAGGGCTGAGCGGAGGGGCAGGACCACCTCCCTCGACCGGCTGGCCACCCTCTTCCCAATGCACCCCAGGATTCCATTGGCTCTCCTGGGGCACGCTGCCGGCTCACGGACAACTTGCCATCCACCAGCACTCCCCAGTCCTTCTCCACAGTGTTGATCTCCAGGTCAGCCCCCAACCTGTGCCGGTATTGGGGTTACCCCCCCCCAGGTGCAGGACCTTGCAACTGCCCCTGTTGAACCTCTTTAGGTTTCTCTCTGCCCAGTTCTCTGGCCTGTCAAGGTCCCCCTGAACAGGAGCACAGCCTTCAGATGTATCGCCCACTCCCCCACTTTTGTACCATCACCAAAGTTGCCGAAGGTACATTCTATCCCTTCTTCCAGGTCATTGATAAAGAAGCTGAATAAGACTGGACCCACTGCTGATCCCAGGGGAATGCCACTGACTCCAGGCCTCCAGCTGGATTCTACTCTGCTGATCACAACCCTCTGAGCTCTGCCATTCAGCCAGTTGTTGATCCACCTCACTGCCCATTCACCTAACCCACATCTCCTGAGCTTACCTGCGAGGGCGTTACGGGAGACAGCGTCGGAAGCCTTGCTCAAGTCGAGGTACACCCCACCCACTGCTCTCCCCTCCTTCAACCCATCCTGCCATGCTGCCACAGAAGGCTATCAGATTGGTCAAGCAGGGTTTCCCCTTGGTGAATCCATGCTGACCACTCCTGGTGACCTTTTCTTCTACATGCCTGGTGCTGCCCTCCAGAATGCCCTGTTCCATCACCTCTCCAGGGAGGGAGGTGAGGGCTGGCCGGCCAGGAGTTCCCTGGGTCCTCCTTCTCGCCCCTTTTGAATTCAGATGGGAGTGTTCCTCACTGTGCAGCACTACTTTAAGTCATACAATAAAATCTAATGAACTTGAGCTCTCATTAACTGGTTGGGTGAATCAGGCACCTCAATTAACACATCTCTTAACAACCTCTCCATTCCACCTGAGTTTGGCCTTATGCTCAGAATACCTGCAGTGATTTTACTTTTCCCTGTTATCTCTACAAAACAGCTGAATCTGCAACACTACCACGCTAATCAGTTTCTAATCCACTGCCAGAAGACAGGGGAAGTAATTTGTTCTGCTAAAAAAGAACATCTCTGCTGTATCCTCAGATTCCACCTGAACCGAAAAGCAAGCTCTCACCACAGAGTTAACACACTGTGGGTTTCAGCCACAAATGGTAAGCTACAGGAAAGCAGGGAATACCAGTTTTGCTCTTCACAAAACTACTTGATTCAGGGTAAAGATCTTCATTAACATGGGGATTACTGGCACCCAGCCAGGGGTCCTTTCCTTGCCCTTCCTTTCAGCAGCACACGTCTCCCCTCCTGACCTGGGAAGGAATGTTCTCTCCACACACATCAGCATATCCCATATCCCTCAGGACAGAGTGGAAGTAGACATCCTCCTTGGTGGACGTGTCACAGAGGAAGAGGTGCAGAACACCATCCACGTATTCATCCACGATGCCCACAAGCTCCTTGAAGCGACAGAGATTCTTGAACAGGAGAGTTGCTGCAGGAGACCACGTACCCTGAGGGAGAAAACAAGGACAAAGTTACTAAAAACAGATCAATGTCACCACCTGAGACTTTTCCTGGTGGAGAGCACTTGTCAAAAGGCAACTGAGCTAGGCCAGGCCAGTGACAAATACAGAGAAGTCAGGCAGAGCAGCTTCCCAGCACAGAACTAAACCAAACTACCCCAAAGCCTGCAATGCTGGGTGCACTGGAAATGCCCTTTTACCCTAAATACCCACTTCCAAACACAGTCCAATGGCATTCGCCAGTGATTTTATCACAACTGCCTAAAATACACTTTTTTGGCATTTATTTTGTTTTTTTAATTCCTGGAATGACGGGATTCTACAGATGTGAGAAGTATCAAAAGTTAAGAAGCTGTTAAGCCTCACTGCAATGAAAATGGTGATTAACTCTCAAAACCCAGAGGAAACAACTTTTTAAAAAGCAGCATCTTTAAAACACACAGAGGCAGCAACTCCGCTCACATGCTTTCCTTCAGAGATTGTACTTCTCCTGCTTCATGACCAAGAGGTTTCCCTCTACAGAGGAACTTTATGACCTCTATAACTCTTTGGCTGTGCTGACTGCACTTAAAGCTCTGTCACAGAAGAATTTTTTAAAACAGAGGGCTGGAGCTACCAGGGCTTCAGAGGGACCCTGGGGAACTACTGGAAGGGGAAGAAACAGGTTTGCTCGGTAGTTTAACAGTTTCTGCAAGAATATAAGCAAGACTGCAGATGGTAAGGAAAGCATTGCAAGGGTGACTGCTGAGCAGAGACTTACCCAGTCACACTCTGCTGAACATTAACAGCACCAATTCTGCTGTAAATATCAACAGGACCTGAATTCATCCAAAATGCCCGCCCTTAGCAGGAGAAAAAGACAACCTCTACTCGGTAATTCCTGTACATATGTCAATAAACAAAACTGCATGTGAACATGTACCTCCGTGGGTTTTACCCATGCCAAGGAACACGGGATGGCCTGAGCAGGGAGCTTCAAGTAGTGCCACCTAAAATGCAAAGAAAGCAAAGCCGTTACCACAAAAATAGGGAAAAAGCAGCAGCAGAGCAGAACTCCCTCCTCTTCTGGGTTTTAATATCAGCTTAAGAATAATGGATTGTGTGCTTATGACTAAAATCTAACAGCAGCTTTGGAAAACGCTCCATATCCAGAGAATGGGTACAGCAGAAACAGCACTAACAACTGGTACCTTATACATTCCCTGGCCCAAGCACCTTCCCTTCAGAACTCCTTGTGGAGACAAAGTTAGGGACAGAGTCATGACTTTTGAACCAAAGAATGCCAACAGTCAGGCATGAAGAGAGGCAAGTGATGGGGAAGATGGAAATATGGAAAACGTGCTGAACTACAGAGAACAAGTACCTCTGGCACCGCAAATGTGTCCCACTTGGACTGATGTCCACTCATGGAACACAGGAAGGGGGATCAGGGAGCTTGTTCCAAGGTGACGGAAAGCAGCAAGAGAGCGACTGAGGAGTGAGGGCAGAAAGAGGGAAGGATTTAGCAGTGTACCCCAGGGGCCAGTGCTGGGTCCAGCATTGTTCAGCATCTTCATTATTGATCTGGGCTCGGTCTGCTGATGATACAAAACTGGCAGGAGTGGCTGATACCCCAGAGGCTCAGCCTGCCATCTGGATGGATCTCGACAGGATAGAAATGGGCAGACAGGAACCTCATAACCAGCACACATCTGGGGCCAGCTGTCTGGAAAGTGGCATTTTTACCATGAGAGCAAGCAAGCACTGGAACAGCTTGCCCAAAGAAGTCACGAAGTCTCCACCCTTGGAAACATTCAAAAACCGTCTCGACAAGCTCTGGGCAGCCTATTCCAGAGGGCCCCACTTGAGCAGGGAGCTTGGACAGGACGCCCTCCAGAAATCTAATCCAACCTCAGCTGTTCTGCGATCCTGCCGCCCACGTGTAATTTACTTACTTGAGGAATCTCAGCCAAGACTTTTGGACAATCTGGAGGTGTCCGTAATCCGCATAGAACACCTCCACTTCCTGGTCACTGATCACACGGTGGATGACGACACGGTACCACCATCTGGAGACCATCACACAGCAGAGCTGTCCAGGCCGCACTGCAGAGTCAGGCATGATGTATTTATCAGAGACAAGTTTATGGGAGTAAAGGTGTCTGTAAAAGACCACAGGGAGAAACTCTGCTTAGCGGGATGCAGGAGATGAACAAGAAGAAATACATCAAAAGAATCCTAATTTTTTAAAGTCCCCATGATACGAATTTTCAGAGTTTGTTTCAACAGATCCTTTATATCTCTGTTCTCCCACATCTGAACTGCAATGGCAACAAAAAAATTCAAACCCAAACTTTTAACACTTCAGTGGGATTCTCGGGGTCCAACAAAAAGTTAATTAATGGGGATTAATCAGAGGCTAAATACAGTCATTCTAATACTGAGTTTTTTAACGTTACCTTTACATGTCAGTGTTTCTTATGAACCAGGTTCCAGAGTACTGCCTCAAAATGTTGGAGACAGAAATCAAAAGCTTTAAGTGAGCACATTAGCAATATTAGCACAGGCAAGGCAAAGGAACCCTTCAAGCTCCTCTCCATAACCTTTCCAGGCTTTGAAAGTCCAGAACAGCCTAGGACTGTTTTGCTGTTGACCACACCTACTGCTTGCTAGTTAAGAGGAATGCAGAAGCACGATGAGTAGGTGCATCCAATTACCAAGCAATGAAGCCAGCACCGACCATCACCACCACCAGCTGGTGCCCTATTCCCTCACCACAAACACACACCCCAGAGGCAGCAGCACTGCACTGGCACAGCGTGCTCCCACCTCATCTCAAACATCAGATCCTGCAGCTTGTAGGATGTTTCCGTGCCGCAGATGCGGACGTAGAACTGGGTAGGAGAGACGACGAATTCCACGACGACTCCCACCAAGCACTTTCTCTTCAGGGGTGGTAAACTGCAAAGGCTTTTGTCCTGAACGGCATCGGGGGGGATCTCTAGAGTCAGTGTCAGCTTGTTCGGCAGCAGCTGCTGAAAATCTTGAGGCTACAAAGGGATAAGAGGAAGGTGGCGCTCAGACGTCTCGTCATACACTGATCACGCATAACTGGCCTTTCCAGTAAGTTAAAAAAACAGTTCCGCTTTCCTGGGCACCTGTGAATTACTGAATATCAGAGAATCCCAACAAACTGCATTAACTTGGATCCAAACTTTCCCTGTGGAAAGTTTTCACACTCTCTTTCTTCCTTCCCTCCAGTGTTAAGTGGGGTGCTACAAAAATACCGTGCTCATATTCCTCCGAGGAATAAAGGAGAGGAATTAAAATCATGTCACCTATTTAGATAAAAGCAGTGAATGGCTGTTGCTAAAAAATCAAAACAAAACAAAACCCCCCACAAAAACAAATCCAACCCACCTCTTCGCTAGATTTTACCGAAAAGACGTTATCCCTATGTTCCAAGACCATGAAAAAGTACATGAATGAATGAGCAAAACTATCTGAAAATGATTCAGAAGTGACAGAAGGCATCAATGCATCCATCCCACTTTCCCAATAGGACAGAACCAAACCAAATCTACAAGCTTTGCTCTTTTCTTACTCCATTTGTACAGAGCGAGCTGTTAGCACAGCTGTCAATTGTGTGTTATGCTTACTGCTGAAAACATTCTATCGTTTGAAGTGGTGTAGACGGGAACAGCGCATCAACAATGCAAACTCAACAAAGGCAGCAGAAGGAGATATCACCCACTCGAAAAAGACATGAAAAAGCTACAGATCACTTGTCCACCACTTACGTGTTCGAGGCCATCACCCAAATCTGCTGCTTGTGTTTCCGCTGGCTCCCACTTGTCCTGAAGGGCTGCCTGGTACAAGTCGTCTGTCTCACAGACGGGTTCCAAAGGAGGCATCTCGGCTGCAAATATGACATTTTGGCTGTTATTCTTGCTGATTGGATTGATGCACTGTAGCGTATTAAGCAGAAGGAGAAAACATCTGGAAACAATGGTGGTGTTTTCCTCATTTCTTGTAGCATTCACAGACACCACACTCATGAGGATTCACTGTTTTAATAAGCTGAAGCAAACCAAAACAATTGCTTGCTCCTACAAGCACACCAAGTGCTAAAATCCACTGCTAGAATTATGCCAAAATTAATTTTCCCCAGAAAAGCCATGAATTTGTCAGTAACTCTATGCGTTTTTTCTACCCTCTAGTGTAGGTTTTAGGAGAACACTGAGGGCATCTGCAGTCCTGTCTCTTTTGTGGAACATTGCAGCTGTGCCTTTCAGGCCAGAGTTAAATGTGGTCTCAAAAAGAATATCAGAAAGGCTTCACCAGCCTGCAGAGCAGGTGGTCAGAAGACCCTTCTAGTTTTTACTGCATGAAATTACTACAAATTCCAGATCAACACACACACACACACACACTCAGAAAGTTCATGCTAAACATCCCTTCTTTTACCTCACATCAAAAAACAGTGGCAACATGTTGAAAATGTCCAGTTAAACTCTGCTACCCAGACAACTGCCTTGTGACAGCTGCTTCTACAGCACATAACAGCCCTTCCGTGCTAAAACCCAGGGGAACCTGGACTACTACAGCAGCTGGAAAAGCAGCAAGAGCCGCTTGAAACGTAGTTGCTTGGCTACAGAGCTTTTAGGAGCTACTTCGTGCTTTCAGTCAAACACACGCCCTCACCTTGCAGCATCTCTTCGTCCGGCGCCTCACCTTGAGGCACCTCTTCCTGCTCCGCCTCATTTGCCAGGTTCTGTCTCAGGACCAGCAAGCAGCCTGCCTTTGTCTGCTCAATCACAACCAAATCAGACACGCTCCTGAGGGCTTCAAGCGCGGAAGAAAATCCGTACTGCCTGTAGGGGAACGCCCGGCCAAAGCCACTGAGGAAGGCCTTGTCCAAGTCCTGGAGCAGAAGAGAGGAGGAGCTCAGCAGGTCCTGCAGCTCAGCCTTCACTGTCGCTGGCAGGACGGGAGTCCTGGCTCTCAGGGGGGAACGCTGGGGATTCTTAGAGTTCTTAGAGGGAGAAGCAGCGTTTGGCTTCAGAGGAGTTCTTCTCCACATCCTTCCCTTCTGGCAGGCGACCAGCTTGGCAATGCCTTTGGTGGTGTCATCTGCAATGGCTACAGCAGAAAGAAATAAACGCACAGCCAGAGCAACGAACTGCTAAAAGCTCTACCCTGGCAAAGCTCCTCTTCGTTCCTTTCTTTCCTCTTTCCTCCACCCTTTTCAGAAGCAGCTGCCTTCTTCAAAAGCAATCAAACTAAATCGTGGCCGAACTAACTCCTTTTTAGAAGCCAATAACCAGCCTGCACCCTTATCCCTATAAACTCACACCAGGTAGCAAGGCAGGTCAAATTCTTGGATGCAGGGTCACAGACGAAACCCACTGAGAGTTTTGCTGGGAAAGCAGAATCACAGTAAACTCCCACCACAGAGAACTCCCCTGCCCAAACAAGGTCTCCCCAGAGAACAGCCCAGGTCTTTTCCATGCTTCTAAACAACTTTTTCTGGTCTTAACTGTAGCACTCAAGAAGTCCCCAAACATTTCACCCTTCCCAATCAACTCTTTGCACCTACAATTTTTTTCCACACCTCCTCTCCAAAGAAAATGAAAAAGGTTCTTTGATACAGACTAAACTTCCCACGGGGTCAGGTAAAGAAACATTTATAGCTTCTTTTGAAAGGCCTCACCCCTGGTTTTGGCTTCTGCTCGAGTCTGCATTTACAAGAAAAGTGATGCTTTCCAGCTGTACTGTACCCATAGGAAATGCTACCTCAGTTTCTAAACTAAGAGCAGAATGCAAAAACGTACAAAAGTAACTAGAAGCCAGGGTGATTTTCTCAGAAGGAAAGAAAGTGTTAAAAGGCAGATCAAAACCGGGGAAGAAATGTCAAAGACAAGAAGTTAACCAAAGATGAACAAGACACAGACATGTGACAACAGGCATCACTTCACACCAGTATGAGGTTCCAAACAGCTCCTCCACCCAACAAAACCTCACCTTTGAGGATAACAGTGCCATTCTTACAAGAAGAGACTCTGACAACTTCAGGCATCTGTGTCACCAGCTCCAAGGTGGACTGGAAGCCCAGGTCTTGGAGGGGCAGAGGTTTGCAGACCATGGCCATGTACTGCTCCTCCAGCTCTGCCGGCGTTAGGCCCTCCTTGGCCGCTATCAGCATCGCCCTCACCTCCTTCTTCAGCAGCTCCATGAGCTGCGCCTGCCTCGCCGTGTCCGCGCTGCAGGGGGAACGCAAGCCAGCAGATGACAACCCGCACCACCACGGCCGCTCAAAACCCGGGCCAATTCCGACTCGCTCCCACTGGAGAGAGAGCTGGAGGGAGTTAGCGGGCAGCAGGTTCACCGACCCACTACCTACCTGCCAACCAACCTACCAACCCCCTGCGTTCGGCCGCCAGCTCCCCTGGAGCTCAGCGCACCCCTACCCTAAGCGCTGCACCCTCAAACTGCCGCCCGACGAATCAACCCCGCCACCCACCCGAGGGGCTCGGCGCTCCTCACAGAACCCCCTGCGCCCCTCGTCAGCCTCACCAGGATCGCCGTCGCCCCGCAGTCCGCCCCAGAGCCCCGTCCCGGGACACCCCTCACCCCTCACCCCCCGGGTCCCCACCCGCACGACCCCCAGGCGGCCCGCCCCCCGCGCGCACGCGCGGCGCCTTTCCCGCCTTTACGGGGCGCGAGGGCGGGGGCGGTGCCTTACCCCCCCCCCCCACACACACACCGCCGCCATTGCGGAGCGCCTGAGGGGGAGCGGCCACCGCCGCCCCCTCCGCCCTGAGCTGGGAGGGGCCTCCACCTGGGCGGAGGCGCCGACCCCGCCTTCTAAAAAAAAAAAATATTTTTTTTTTTGGTTAAACAAACAAACAAACACACAAACACGTGAGGTGTTTGCTAAACAGGACCGCGGAACTGATCGGGTTGGAAAAGGCCTCACGAGGTCGTGGGGTCCAAACCTGCGGCCCAACACCGCCGCGTCAAGCAGGCCGTGGCGGTGAGTGCCACACCCCCAGTCTTTGCTTAAACGCTTCCAGGTGTGGCGACTCCGCCACCTCCCGTGGGCAGCCTGTCCCAACGTTTAATCACCTTTTCTGTGAGGAAATTCTTCCCAGTGTCCAGCCTAAACCCTGGCCTAGCTTAGGACTATGTCCATTTGTCCTATACCTGATTGCCTGGGGGAAAGCACTAACCCCTGCCTGGCTACAACCTCCTTTCAGGTGGTTGTAGAGAGCAAGAAGGTCCCCTCTGAGCCTTCTTTTCTGCAAGCTGAGCCCTCCCCATCTGCCTCAGCTGCTCCTGAATCAGACTGGTGCTCCAGACCCTCCCTCAGCTCCATTGCCCTTCTCTGGACTCATTCCAGCACCTCAGTGTCCCGCTGTTATTAAGAGGAGCTTTGTATTTCGTAAGAGGAGTTTTGTATTGTAAGGAGTCTTGTATTGTCTCATCTGAGAGGAAAATCCACAGTGGAGATGCAAAAAGCACATTGTGAAAGAGCCACAAGCAAAACGGGACCAGTTCCTTCAGAGTGATAATATTTAAACCCAAAAACTGTTATTAACAGGAGCCTTGCATTTTTCAGTCCCCACTCTGAGTGGCAAATCCACAGTGGAGACACTGAGTGACTTTCCCAAGGCCACAGAGCGTGGTAAAGTGTGGTGCAATGGCTGTTTCCTAAGGGCTCACAGACTTCTAAGAAACCCTTTCAACAGCACAGCTGATTTCCACACAGGAACACGTTTCAGAATAAAACAGGAGCTGAGGGACAGCAAAGGTTGCAAACCCATCAGTATATCCTCCCAGAGCATGTCCCCTCTTCCAAGGGAGCAGCCAAAAACATCCCCCAGAGTCGGGACCCACTGGTTGAATGAAACATTAGACAGATCCAGCAAGTTGCAGGTTTGGAGGTGTTAAATATGCCAAGGTGCTTTTGACAAGATACCAACAGGAATCCAAAACCAGACCTGAGCTGCTGTTTGCTGCTGCTGCTGCTGCTTAAAACACCCACTGCCCTTTCAGCAGCTGGAGACCATCTCCCCCAATCCCGTGCGATAAAGAAGCGATAACCACCAAGTGCAAAAGGTTTCTAGAGCACTTCCAAAGTATATAAACTGCATAAATTTATTAATCACACCCCATTTACACCCAGCTTTTCTCCTGCCTTTAGCCCTCTCCATCCATCACATCGCTGGTGACCTGCTGACAAGGCACCCAGCACGCCACAGCAGAGAAAGCAGGCAGCTGGTGCTCCTGCCCTCCCTGCCTGCAATATCCTGACTCCCTGTGGGCCCCCAAGTCTCCAATAAAACAGGAATCTGTGTAAAAACAAGAGCAGCACATCCCCAGCCAGCTTCCCAGCTCCCTCCAGCTACTCCTCCATGCTACAGACCGGGAATCCCCAAGCTCAGCACTGCCCTGCCTTATGTCCCAGCTGGGTCTTGCCTGTAGTATGATTTCTAGCCTGGTGCTGGTTTTTTTAATACAGTCAGTGACTTTAAAACACTTCAAAGGTGTTTTAAACACTTCAAATGTGTTTTAAACCGTCTTCCAGAGGTTTCTGCAGATGTCACCATAGGCTGAGCAGCATGAAAAGAGAAGGCTCCTATGTTTGCTCTGCCACGCTCCTGTGGAAAACTAGGAAGGCATTTAGGCACAAACCCTTTTGGCAATCTAGATTCAACAGCTCTATCCCAGGAATGGCCACCATGCGTTGCATCCTATCAGGAAAGGTCATGGCTGAACTGGACCAGTTAATTTCCCACCCTGCTAAAATACGAGGTGATCCTGGAGAGAAGGAATTTGCTGCTATTGTCTTCAGGAGAGCAGAGCAGTGTGAGGTGCTGTTCACCCAGACATTCACTGCAGCACCCACTCCAAACACTCCTGAATAAGCCACTGGTCTCACCAGCAAAGGTTTTTCACCCTGGTGTCAATTCTGGGCCACTCTTACCATTTGAGGTCTTTGGGGCCACGTGCCTGACAGTTACTTTTAGATTGCTTTTCAACAGCTTTGCAGAAACCATCCACTAAAACCATCTGAGTGCTTCTGATTGTATTTTATTCCCAAAAGCAGGATGCAAACAGAACGTCCTCCTGGGGTCCACTGTGTCCAGGTCTAACCTTCCTTCCCAGCTCCACAGCAGGGTGCGATGAGAGCCGAGGGCCTGGAAACAGCTTGTTCACTTCACTGTCCATCACGGCTGACAAGCCCCTGATGAACTTGAAAGGGGCCTCCTTGGTGTGGCACCTCCCCTTCTCTCCTCCCCTGCCTGCAGCAATAAATTCAAGCACGGACTCACTCTGCTCCCACGGGCAGCTGTGGGCTCCTCGGCACAGATGAGGATGGATAAGAGGGCTCGGAGCTCTTCCAGGGAGACTCACAAAAGACGGAGAGAGTCCCCGGGTACGCAGAGCAAACGGGAGAAGAGGGAGAGCAGCAGAGAAGGCGGCAAAGGAAGGGGAGACATAAAGCAGGAGAAAGCAAAGGAGACCAAGAGCACTGCGGGGACTGATGGCAGGGTGCACACCTCCACGGTGGTGGACGTGGATGAGGTGGTGTCTGAGGAAGAAATGGAGGCAATGGCACTGCTGGACAGCGAGCAGCAAGAGGAAGGTATGGCTTATAAGAAGGGAAGGGCTTGGAAAACTGTGGGCTCTTTGATGATGTATGGGTCATAGTATGACTCTGCTCTCTGCATGGTGTCATCACAGACCTGGTTATCCTCAGGACAGAATATGGGAGATCCCAGCCAGCCTCCCAGCTCTGTTCTCTTCCTTTTCTCACTTGCCCTTCTTTAGGTGGACAGCATTAGCCTTGATGCCAGCTCACAGCCCACAAGACCTCACTGCAGGGAAGAACTCCCCTTAAGGTCCACACTCGCAGCTCCCCTTCTGGATAATCTTTAAGAGCAGCTTCTCTCCACGTGTTTGTTAGGCAGATTCCCAGCCTGCCATGATAAAAGGGAGCATCATGAGTCTTTTGGAAAGGTGTCTGGCCTCTTTGGACCCAGCATCACCAGGGCATGGCAGATGTGTATCACAGTAACCAGCATCACTTGTGCACTTCCGTGCCAGCAGCTCTGCTGCCCTAGAGTGACACAAAGGTTCTGTCTTGCTCCTGACTCTCTGAGAACTAGTTTTTCACAACCACTTCTTTTTGCCTCAGTTACAGGAGTCACAGCTAGTGAGTGGTGCTGTGGAACTCTAGTGATCAGGCACGTTCTTGGGATCTGAACCTCTCTCAGGACCTGGTGGTTCTGCAGAGACCTCCAAAGGCAGAGGAGCAGGGATGGAAGGGCTAGAAGGGATACAAAATGGGAGGGATGCCAACTTCATTGCTGGAAATCGTAGTCCACTGTCTGGCTTTTAGTACATCCAGAAGTAATATATCGATTTTCATGCCATACCTGCTGAATTTTACTTCATACAGGAGCACAACAAAGGGCAGCCAAAGCAAGATGATCCACGCTCCCTTTGGGGAGATGTAGCAGGTAGTATTCATCTGGGACTGACCACCCCAGTTAGCCCCCAGCACCCTGGTGTGACTGTTGTAGAGCACAAAAGGAGTTCAGTAGCACCAGTGGCTTTATCCTGCTGCATTAAGGGAGATGAGATGCAACTAAAATCCTAGGCCAAAGCAACAGGAAATGCCCTGATAGGGAAGGGCACTTCAGTCTGTGTGTGTTGAAAGCTCTTATTTACAATCCTTCTCTTTACCTTTAGCTCATCTTTCCAGATTAGTTTCAGGAATCCCAGCTCAGCCATTCCAAACCTTTCAACACTGCTTGGTGGACCCAATTCTTCAAGAGAAAGACTGCCCTCTAGTAAAACAACTGTGGAGAAGCATGGCTCAGTTTTTGTTAGTAAAGCAGAGACAAAATCTGCCCCTCCATCCTCACAGCTCCTGGCCATCTCGAGCAGGGAGCGTTCCGTAACTCACCTCCAGAGAGTGACAAGTTATTCACATCCACCAAGTCCAGGCAAAGGACAACACTGAAGCTTCTGTGTGCAGGCACTTGTCAGGTTATCAGTATTTTGGGAAAAGTCCTCTCCTAACACAGTCGTGTTGGATTTCTCCCTAGGTGTAAAGTCTCCAGGTCTGGGCATCTGTGAGTGGCTTCTGACCATCTTGTCTTTCCTGTTCATCATAATGACCTTCCCCATTTCTGTCTGGTTCTGCATGAAGGTGAGCATGGCCATGGGGCCTCTCTCAGTGTCTGGGGTCTGACGTGGATGTCACACGCTGACTGAGCACGTGTCGGACATGAGCATAAAGCTTCTTTGGTCTAAGGCCCTATTTACACCTCTTCAACTCATTATTAATTTTTGTTTATCTTTTATCACGTGTTGCTACAAGCACAGAGGTCCAACCACTGCCTATCAAATATTCTTGCTGCAATATCAGCAGACAGGGCCTTAGGTTTCTCTTTTTTAAAACAAATTGCAAGTCTATTCACTTTCAAGTGTAATCCTCAGCCTACTCAGGCCAGAGAGGGCTGTATTGCAACAGCTGGGTAAATGGGCTTTGAACTAAAAATTTTAAGAGAGATTGATCTCAGAGCTAACAGCAGATTTTCCCTCTTCCTCTAATTTTTGCCAGATTTTTACAGCATAGTTACAAGTAGGCATGTTTTGATTCCCACTTCTCAGGAAATTTCATGTGAATCTTGTTATCAACAAGAATTTCAGTGTTATGGCCCATGAGCACATACACACGCGGTTCCCATGAAGGGAAACAAGCAACATGGAAAATTTTTACTTCCTTTAATTTAAGGAGGCAAGATGCTGGCCTCATCCTGGGAAACCCTGGGTGGGTCTAGCAGGGGCTGCTCTCACCAGATCTTGGGCTGTCCCGGGGATGCTCACACACAAGGTCAGCCAGCAGTGCTGGGCAAAGGGACTCAGTGACAAGTAATACCACTAGTTAATACCTGCTGAAACCCTTCTTTTGCAGGGCTTTTCCAGAACAGACTTCCTCCCATGCCTCTGAAGCTGCTTCTCCCAGTCCTCCTTCTTCCTCTCCAGCCTCCCTTTTGTTTCCCTCTGCAGGTAGTGCGGGAGTATGAGAGAGCCATCGTTTTCAGACTTGGGCATCTTCTTCCTGGCAGAGCCAAAGGGCCTGGTAAGGTGTTTACTCAGCTGCCCCCAGCCATGTTGCTTCTCTTTTTCATGCTGTACCAAAGCTCTCATGCTGGTGCCCTCCAAGCAGACACAGCCAGACAGGAGATAGGATGTTTTTGTTCCCTTCCTTTCAAGGGCTTTTCTCCATCACAGGAGCAGCCTCAGTTCTGCATGCCAAACCCTCCCCTGTTTTCCAGAGCAGGAGAGGTTCTGATGATCATCAGCTGCCTTTCTCTTCCTCCCACAGGCCTTTTCTTTTTCCTTCCCTGTCTGGACACATACCACAAGATAGATCTTCGCCTCAAAACCCTAGAGATCCCCTTCCATCAGGTATGGCTGATACCCCCTCTATATTAATCTTGGTATCTCTTTAATGTTAGATTTTATGCTTCTAACCTTCATCCTTGCAAAGAAAAGTTTGAAAAAACCATCTCAAAGTAACCTCTGAGATCCAGAGTTGATATGGTTTGCCCAAGGTCAGTCAGCATCAGAGGGGGAAGCTGCGATGACTTACCCATCCAGTTAGTCCTCATCATTCTCTCAGTTGTGTGCTTGCCTGTGCTGCCTTAGAATTGCCAGAACCAGCTCCATCTCCCCCAGTGTCTTCTTCTTAGGTGGTGACCAAAGACATGGTTTCCCTGGAGATAGATGCTGTCTGCTACTACCGGTTGGAGAATGCCTCTCTTCTCCTCACCACCCTGACCAGCATCTCCAGTGCCATCCAGCTGCTGGTGCAGACCACCACAAAGCGCCTCCTGGCACATCAAGCCTTCTCTGAGCTTCTGCTGGAGAGGAAAAACATCAGCCAGGAGATCAAGGTGCTTCCATAGCAGGGGGGGGGTGTGGTTGGGGATAACAGAGCAAGGGGTGAATTGAGGCTCCACAAAGGTCCCTCAGAGACACAGACACTGGTTAGAAGAAGGATTCCAGACTTGGAATTGGTGTGGACTCCAGTTAAATCCTCCTAAACCCCCAGGGGTGAACACACATGGGAAGTGAGGGCAGTAATTTAATTTCTGAGAGGTCTTGCACAGTAGCACACAAAACCTGATAAATCTGCCTCACAGTCCTGCCATTAATGCCCGTGCCTTGTCTTACTCCCTGCAAGGAGCCTAGGCCAGGGCTGCTGTTCTCCCCATGCTCTAAAAATATTCCTCTTCACAGGTGGCTTTGGATGCAGTCACGGGCTGCTGGGGGATCAAAGTGGAGAGAATAGAAATGTAGGTAGGAAATGCTGGTAGAAGGGAATTCCCTGGCCCTTTGCAAGAACCCATCCTACTCGCTGCTGCCTGCTTCTCTTCCTGCTTTGCCTCTGTCTCTCTCCACGCAGCTATTCTGCAGAAGGTAGAGCCTCGCCTCTCACCTTCCTATTTCCCCTGCCCCTTTCAGCCTCATGTAAAACTTCCACGTGTCAGACTGTTCTTGCTCCTGCACTGACAGCCAGGGCAGGATCCTTACCTGGGATCTCAGCACCATTTCACTGCTGCTGCAGGCAGAGTTGCTCTGGTAGCCCACGAGGCGCAGCAGGCACGGAACCCTCCACATCCCTCCTCTAGATCAAAGGCCCCAGAGCCTTTGAGAGGGATGGGCTCATCACTCAGAAGTCCGTGCACAAAGGTGGGACTCACTCACCATGTACAGGGACATGGAAGAGAGAGCCAAGCAGTGAATGAACAAATCTGTGAACAGAACATTCCTGTGCCTGTCTTGAGAGCAGTCTCCCAGGGAAGTCTCTGCTATATCACAGAGTGAGCTCAAACTTTGAGCCTCAGAGGTACAGGGAGATGTCTCTCTGCTGCCTCGTGATGATGAAGTCCTGGTCACTGCAAAACGAGCCTCAAAGAGAAGGATAGGAATGGAGGTAGAAGGCTAAAGTGAGGCACACAAAGAGGAACACCCAGGGAGCAAAGAACATGAAGGAATGCTCTGCAGAGGCTGACTGATGAGCCCATTCTAAGCTTTGGATTGGCCATCCAGTGCTGCCAGGAGAGCCAAGAGCCCAGCTAATCCCTGTCCTTTCCTGCCACAGCAACAACGTGCAGCTGCCTGCTGAGCTCCGGCAGTCCCTGGCTGTGGAAGCAGAGGCCCAGAGACAGGCCAAAGTGCGGGTATGTCAACTCTGAATGCTTCTCATCTCCTTCCAAAGCATTCCTCCTTCCTTTCCCAGCCCTGGTTTGAGGTCCCTGGGACGTGCCGCACAAGCACATGGCTATGGGAAGATATGTTTCCTTTAATTCCTGTTCAAGTGGTGGCTCTAGCAAGGGGAGCCCAAGTGTGAGCTCCAATGGGCCCAATAAAAACACGTTAGACGTGAGCTCCCAAACTTTTGGCAGCATCAAGAGGTTTAGTACATGCTGTGATCTTCAAAGAGCAGGGATGTTATAATCACGCTGGCCCTGGGAATTTCACTGTGGCAACCTCCCTCCCAGTCTCACAGAAACCTCCTCTCTTCCCCTGCTTGGCAGGTGATCGCTGCAGAGGGGGAAAAGGCAGCTTCCGAGTCCCTGCGGATGGCAGCTGAGATCCTGTCCAGCGCCCCTGCCGCTGCTCAGCTCCGTTACCTCCACGCACTGCACTCCCTCACTGCAGAGAAACCCGCTGCTTTCATCTTGCCCTTCCCTCTGGATGCCATGAACCCGGTCTCTCCGGCTGCCCACAGCCCCGCGGCCGTGAGCAGCCTCCTTCCAGACACCACAAAGCTCCCAGAAAGCCTGAAAGACAAGAAGGACTCCCCCATGCTCTGAGAGCTGTCCCACAAATGGCTCCCACACTGCTCCTGGTCAGTCCTGCTCAGAGAGGAGCAAAGAGGGCTGGCTTATTGGCAGCCCACCGTCAGGTCCTGGTCTGGAGGCAGGAGGGGAGGCAGCCCAGGCCTGCAGTATAAAGTGGATTGTACATGGAAAAAGCCTCTACTTGTTTTGAAAAGTTAAAAATAAGGAGCAGGCCTGGCAGGTGTGTGAGCAGGGGGTGGAGGGAAATGGGGTGTCACCCCTTGCCCATCACACGGCCAGATGCATCCTGACACCTTAGATAGAGCCTGGCTCCCAGGATCTGATCCATCTTGTCCCATCACCTTGGCAGGAAGGACAGATTCTCCCCTATGTACTTAAATGCCCCCCCCAATTGAACAGCTGGACGGGTGGAAGTGGGAGCCTGGCAATCCATAGGGGAACAGGAAGGGGCTCAGCACTCAGGCAGGATGGTGGGTGCTGCCAGCCTGGTGGTCCTGCGAGGAGGGAACGAGCTGGGTCTGTGGTGCTGTTCCTGGATTTGGGAGTTCAGTCACCACCCACACGCAAATACATCCACACACGGGCAAACAAGATGTTTAGCCCTAACTTCAAAGTAGGAAGAAAAGCAAAAGGAGGAAAGGGCAGCCTTTGAGGCTAGTGCTTCCCTGCCCGGCACATCCGTCGTGCGGAGGAAAGGCTGTGCTGCTGCTCGCTTCCACAGGGTGGTGAGGCAGGACAACGTCTGAGCTCGTGGGCGACTAAAAACGTTAAAGTGACCCGTTTAACCAACGCCCACTGAGCTGACAAGGGGGAATCAGGCACCGCTGGGAAGAGCCAGCTGAGAGCTTTGAGAACTGCAACACTTTTCGCCTGCTGCAGCTGCCTGAGTGACACAGGCACAGAGAGGGGACGGAGCTCTCAATACTCCTACAAGCCTCAAAACTCTGATATATCCTTCCTGACCAAAGCCGTTAGAAATGACCAGGGATCTAAAGATACTGCAGTCCTTCCCCTTGGCAAAGATCTGGAGCACTGTCAAATGAAATGCCCCTGCACTCTGTTTGTCTGATCCTGATGCCCTTTGGGTGGGTGTCAGCTCTGCTCCTGCCTTTTTACTGGATCCTGCCTTCAAAGCAGACCTCCCTGCACAGCCTTTCCTGGCACCAATGTGCTGCTGCTGGTATAGGCCAAGATACAGAGCATTTTGTGGCCTTTCTCCCAAATTGTTGCCAGGGGTTACCCAGCCAGTCGCTCACTCTTGAATTTTCCCTTACCCATAGTTCTTTTCCTGCTGGTAACACTCACAGCTCCCATAATACTCCTTCTACAAGTATTTGCCAGCCTTTTTACAGCAAGGACACCTGGCCAACCAGCCCTCTAACAAGTGACTGGGAAGTGGGAAAAATCCACCTGTGAACTTCTTGGTGATCACACAAGCACCTGAGCTCCAGGTGTAACCTCACATCTACATCACTCTGCCAGTGTAACCCTCTCAGGAGAGGGTGGCAGGATGGCTCCTGTACCTGTAACAGATCTCAGTAGTGATCTGCTTGTGGAAAGCTAGCTCTGGGAAGTCAAACAGCTCTGTCATCTTCTACTAGGGGAACATGAGTTGTATAATTATTCCTCTAAAGCTGGTTCTGGTTATTTCTCATGCTGGGCATGCTCGGGCAAAAGGATATAATCCTACACAGAGCGATCTGCAGCTGATCCTTTCTCTGAACACTTCTCTGGCTGCTTTTATAACTCCATGTAAAATGATCCAGCCAGACCAAGATTGTTAGCATATCAAAGACCAACAGCTTTACAGATAATGTCTCAAAGGAACAACACTTAGCCTGAGAACTGAGTGTGAAGCCACACGCGGTACTTTGTTAGGGCACATGGATTGCCCTGCTGGCACGTGTATCTGCAGAAGCCAGGCAGAGCTTTTTTCAAACGTTTAACTTTTCTGCAGTTACAGAAAGGCAAATTATAGCTAAGAGCATCCTCAGTTCCAAAAAGCGTGTCTTGTTCCAGCAGGATCTTCTCTCTTTTACATACACAGAGCCGGCAGAAACTTGTCATTTTACCTTCAGGAGATATTATGTTCAAAAAACTTGCAGAACGTCATTTAAAAATGTACTTAAGGGTTAGTGATATGAGTCGTTTCCAACAGAGAATTTACTCTGAGGGAGTTGGCAAGGATTGTCTGAGCTGATGTGATCCCTGACAGTTTCACTGCCTGCTCTTCCAAGCTGAGAATGGGTCAAATTGCAGAGTCATCCCAATTTTTGTGCATTTTCTTCCTAACCAGTCAGGCAGCTGGTGTTTGGATCACCTGAAATCCAGAAGATGAAGGAGGTACTCATTATCAGTTAGACAACCAGGCTATGCTGGCACTGAGGAAAAAAAACCTTGATAGGAGAAGGAAGATGTGCAAACAACTTACTTGCATGATCCGACAGGGATGAGGCAGAAGGAGATAAAGCAGCAAGAAGTGATTGATGAGCACACACATGAAGGGGCACAGGCAAAGAGAGATATGGGGAGGAGAAAGCTGAGGTAGCAATGGTGTTACAGGGATGACTGCATGGATATTAGAACTGTGGGAGCAGGCAGAGGACGAGCAAGACAGATGTGGAAGTGGTGAAGGCAAGTAGAAGAACAGCATAAATGCTGAGATGGCACAGATATGCTGGGGTAGTAGGTAAGGAGTAAAGGCAGTGGATCAGGGGTGAAACACTACAATGAATGGGCACTAGGACATTACCCAGGCATTGCTGTTCTTCAGCGTTTGCTTTCTCTGGATCCCTTGGGCTAGCCAGAGGTAGAAGCTTTGGGACTTGGGCAGGCCTCGACTTCTGAGACACTTTCTTGGAAACCTCTTTCTGAAAGAGAAACAAAACAACAAACCAGAGCCATTAAAAATACCACAGAGTTAAAATGTGCCCAAGATATCACATCTTTAACAAATAAATTAGCCTCTCCTCCCACTTTGGTGTCAAAGAGATGGGATATGCTGGAGGAATAAGGGAAGAAATTTTAATTCCCATTTTTCTCCACATTTTATACCTTGTGGATCTAGGTGAGAAAGGACACAAGGAAGAACTTTCACCCACAACAAACTCTTGACCTGAGGAACTCGCTGCCACACCATATGGGCAAGATCAGTGGGTCAGCAGTGTTCAAATACCTCCTGGAGGGAGCAAGAGTGTCCTGTGTTATAAACATAAAAGGTCTGTGGCCTCTGAGAGTGAAGGGACCTGGAACATCATTTCTTTTCTGCTCCAAAATCAGTGATCCTGAACGTTACAGGGAACACTCACCTACAAGGCAGATGCCACCAGTTACACGATCTCCTAGACATAGACCCTGCGTTGTATATCAAAATCAAACAAAATTAGCCTCTCTCAAAACCAGACCACATTCAGCAGTTCTTTCTGCCCTGATCATGAATCATGTTAAAAGCTTCCTTGCTTGGCCCCTGACAAAGAGTCAAGGCAAAACCCTAGGACATGCCCCCAGCAGGGGAGGGTTCTGCACTAAACAGGAGGGGAATGAGGTGCCCTCTAAGAGTGCTTCACTCTCCAAGTCTGTGACAGGGTTCAGAATATTGATTCTCCTGACCTTGCCTTTTTTTGTGTGTTGCTTCTGCGTTGACTTCCCCATCTTTCTCCAGCTCACACTCTAGCTCTTTGATTCTCTGCAGAGCTGCTTCCAGCTTCTCTTCAAGACCTTCAGATCTTGCCTCTGCATTCTGAGCACGGATCTCTGTTTCTCTGAAACACAGAAGCAAAGTTAACGCTAAAACCTGAAATCTAAGGAGTTGCTGGCAGGATACCCAAAGGAAAGATTTAGAAAGCTGAGGTATCCAGTGGGATTGACTGGCTCTACAAAAGACATTTATGGTTTCAAAGAAGGGCACTTTTAAAAGATCTGCAAAGGATTTCATGGCTCATCTATGTAAACCCTGCAAATTTAATTAATTTTAAAATTCGGTGTTTGCTAGCAAAGGGCAAGATGCTGATCTTCACTGTGTGAGGATAAATACACAGCACAATCAATTTTATTAGCAAGGCTAATGAGATGGGTTTTCCCTGGATAATGCAAGCTCACAGACAAAACAAGTGTGAGGGAATGCAATTCAGACTGGCCAAGCCTTCTCAGGCATAGAAGAAGTCACGGCCAAACACAACCCTTGGTGTGATTCTGCACACTTGAGTGTCCTCACACTGAGTCATGACATTGTGTGGCTGTTCCTGCCACACTCCAGGGGACTGGCAGGCCCTGGAAGAGCTCAGCTGCATTCACACAGCACCCTGCAAGTGCTAACAGGACCTGAAGAATTAGAACTCCTGCAGAAAACTCTCATGAACACTCCTCAAATAGCCCAGGGCATTCAGAATAAAAGGAAACCCGAAATTAAGTCATCAGATATTGGATGAAGCAGAACCTTACCACAGAGCAGAAGCAGCACCTGCCTGAAACGAAATCCTGCTCTGTTTTTACCATTTTTATATCCATATTCATTACAAACACATCTTTTCCTACTATGGATCCATCCTTCTCCCAGTTCTTATTTAGGATCATGTGCTGCTGATCAGCCACATGGTGCATTCTCATGTCCAGAATTCAGCCAAATCACAAACCAAAAATCACACACCACAACATCTAGAAACCTGGGAGAAAGAAGTAAAACCGCAGGGAGCCAGCAGGCACAACAGCTCCCTGAGCAGGAAACATCAGTGTTATTCCAGAGAAAAATGCTTGCTAAAGGTGAAACAAAAACTGTGTTAATGCACTGTACAGGAGACGTTACAGCTATTTTTAGGAGTCCTCCTCTGCTCCTTTGGCTGGCAGACAAAAGCCACAACTCAACTCAAACAGGAAAGTGCCGGAAGAGAAACAAGCATTCCTCATAACTGCACTCCAGCCAGAAGGAAATTAAAGGCTGAATACTAGAGAGAGTGCCCTTATCCCTAACAGTTGCAGACTTGCGTTTAATTTTTTTGTTAAGAACCTCATTATTCACAGACAGAATCCGCTGCTGAATCATCTAAAAGAATTCTCAAGGTACCACCCTGAAAAAAACCCCAAATCGAAAAACAAAGTGACCTCTAGTGCATCAGACCCAGGGATCTCCTGTCTCAAAGATCCCTTTTGCTTCCCAGCTCAACAAACCCAGCATATTTAAGCACACCACACACTGGAAACCTGACACAGGCTTTTTTGCAAAGGCTGTAGTTGTGGGCAGACCTGGCATTTGCAAGGAATCTCACAGAGACATGTTATGCACGTGCTCTGCGAATGATTTGTTTCTGCATGACATTTTACCAAAGATAATGGAGCACACTATGAAGAGCAATATACCCCCAGAAATCTGACTGTAAATGAATCACTCATTTTGGTTTTGGTTTTTTTTTTTTTTTTCAAATGTCAAGATTTCCAAAGCAGTTGGCAGTTCTGAGGGAGACGGGGATGTTCCAGGAATGATATCAAAGCCACCGTTTCCACAGCTATTGCCAAATCAAAGCAGATGAAAGGCAGTCACCAATCATTTTAACACTTCAGTTGATCATGTTTATCCCACTTTCAGTTTTCGGTGCCAGGGACTCCACAAAAGGGCGTTTCTCTTTTCTCACAGGTGTAGCTTTCTGTGCAAGGCCAGCCCAGGGCCAATGAACACCTCTGTCCTTGCAGTAAACGTGGTTTACCATCACTCTCAGCTTCATGCAACTGGCTGGAGCCTATAAAGCTCATCACTGCATCCACCTAGGCCAGACACAAAGGAATCTGGTGATAAAATGCAGGCAGCTCTGCTTTGTGCGTGCCAGGACCTCACTTCAGCTTCTGCACTGTTAATAACCAATCTCCCACACTTCTCACCAAGGCTGCCAAAAACTTAGCTGTGCCTGTGGGGGAAGAAAATACAACCTTTAATTATAATTCTTTCAGCCAACAAAAATAAAGCTGGATTCTGTGGGGGATGCCAAGAGGGATGAACTGCCTACATGGGAACTGGCTACGCTCAGGATTAAGAGGGAGCTGTTTAGCAAACACTAAATACAAAGCAAGCTGAAAGAAAATGGGCTTAATTTGAAGCCCTGACTTCTTGTCTTGGCACATTTGGCTCCCTCATTGCATAAAGGCTTAATATAATTCTTTTTAAAACAGCTTTGCAGTTACAATCCCATTCTTCAAAGGTGCAGGTGATACACTAAGCACAGATGTGCCTGGACAGGGTACTAAATTACTTGTTTGTTCACTTGTCTGGCACGTGCTGATGGATATTCCCTGTTTTTTTGGGGAATATGCTTGAAATGTAACAGTGCTCGCTCTTGATAGCCAATGTATGAACTTTATTTGAATGCTGGCCTCTGTGACAACCTGTAGGAAAGTTGACATTCAACAAAAATTGTCATCACCATCATGTACTTAACATATTTCAGTGATTTTGGTGCATGGCTTGGCTTCCCCACTGTATGGCTGTGGGGTAGAGCTAGTTAACTTCTCCTCTGGATTGGAAGAAGTGAAGTGGAGATGTGCAGACCAGTAAGAAACACCTTATTCTCACAAAGGAGGTACTCTGTTAAGGCTTTATACAGTGATCGAGGAAGACTGAATACAAACAATGACCTCAAACCAAACCTTGTAAATTTCCTGTAAGTCCTTTCTTACATCTCCAGGCTGCAGCAATCTCAGATGTCATTGTTCTCTCTCCATCTCTCATCCTTGTCATCAAAACCTTTGTATTTCTGGCGCATGTTGCTCGAGAGCAGGTAATTAGATCTCAGAAGATAATGAACACTTCAGGTAACTGAGTGCCATTGCCTTACAGGACAAAATTACCATGTTCCCAGTATTGTCTCTCACCTATTCTTTATAATATCTTTCATTTCCACTGTTTCTTACCCAAGAGCCCCTGTAAAGAGAAGGGAAACCTTGTCTTTTTCTACTGAGAGGCCATTCATTACATTATAACGCAAAAATGAATCCAAGCCACTCAAAACATGCTGCATTGGATGGATCAGGAGGATACATTTCCCGTGGCCCAGTTCCCAAAGTCTGTATTAAAATAAGCTAGAATTTCTTTTTCTGGACTTTACTGGCTGAAGCAATTTTGGATCAGATATCCAGCCTGTGCTGCTCAGCCCTGTGCTCACACCATGACCAACTGCTGTTAACTTTCTGCCATGCTGGTGTCTGGCCAATTCTGACCCCACTCCTTCTTGATTTATAACGAGAAATACCTATTTATTTCCTTTTGCTGTCTCAGCTCCTTCTATAGACTGAAATACAGCACGGATAAGATAATGTAGGGAAAAGAACAGGATAACCCTGAGTGAAAGAATAAGATGACAGCATGAGAAGCAGCTTAGCAAACGTGAGTAGCAGTTCCTGACAGCACATGTTCAGTTTGGTTTTAGTCTGCAAAAAGGAAATAAAAAGATTAAAAAGCCATCAGTGATAAAACAATTCTGAAATCAGGAATGAGTCAAGGTCTTGCAAAGGCAAAGGTTGAGAAGGTTAGTTGCAAGTTACTCAACATCGTTTCTTATCTTACACGGGAGATGATAAGTTTATATCAGCAAAGAAAACATTTATTTACATACTTTATTATCAGGATAATTCAATATCTAGATGGAGATAACTTGGCATCAGTGATAAGATATTAAAAAAGTATTACCCTCTGAGACAGCATTATCTGGTTAATGATCTTCAAAGTGATTTTTGGTTTACATTTTAAACATCTGTCATTTACTTTTACTTTTATTTTCTTTTCCATAAATTATCCACATAATCACAAGCCACCCACTCTCTCTCTGAACATAACATATGACTTCCCTGTGTCATATCTGCACTGCGTCTTCTTTGCACTGTATCATATTCAAAATGTCAGATATTCTCTTCACCTGTGACTGCAAGTCAAGTTTCTTGGAGTTTTTCCCTTGATTCCTCTTGATTCCCAGCACAGACCTCGGGGCCAGACTGCAGCTTTGGCAAAGGCCAGCACAGATTATGTCGATCAGTCCTTGATTATCTGCTGCTTTCCTGACAGAAAGACTGAACTGCAAAGTTCAGTCCATTCCATTTCCTTATCGTCCCCCTACTTATCCTTGTACTGGAATCCCATGGAGCTCACATGCCCTTTGGTTTATTTCTTCCAGGGAAGGCCACAGTTCTGGGTCTGCTTTAAGTCTCTGAAGGAAGAGCAGCAAGGCTGACATGCCCCCAAAAGTTGGACCATCCTTTGGCTGGGACAGAAAGGGGATGGAAATCAGGTAAGAGAAGTGCGAGGAGTCCACGTGTCACAGTGAGTAGCCAGCAAATAAATTGAAAACTTACTGGTGTCAGTTCTGAGCATTTCTACGGATTGATTTAATTTATCAGTCACCAGAGCTGCTTGTTGGTCAGATAGTGCTGAAACGTGTTGCTGAGGTTAATGCATGGAACCATGGCACTGGGCAGTCATAACTTCTCATGTGTACACTGGAGCTTCAGCACAAAAGATTGGAGCTGCTGTGGTTTTGTTCACACTTGTGATGGACTTAGATGCTCACTGGGGCTCAGCTAACACAGGGTAATTTCCTGAGCAGATACAGCTTGATAACAGGTCCAACCACCTCAAGCCTTACATATATCAGCTCCTTGATATCCTGTAGGAGCTCATCCAGTACATTTTCATCATCAGGGAGGAGCTAAAGCAGAGGGAAAGAAGGGATGAGAGTTGAGGAAAAACTCCTTTAGTAGCCAAGGTTAACCCAAATATATATTGATATATACTCTAAATGTACCAAGTTTGCAATAGAAATTGTAGCTTGATAGAGAAGTGAAAACTACAAGGTCTTGCTCATCCAGGTATTTTTGTTCTCTCAGTCATCCTAACACTGGCTGTCAGTTGAGAAAATATATTACTTCCAGCAAAGATGGAAATCAAATTCAAGCACACATTGCAAATTCATACATTATTAACTCTATGACTGAAACCTGTGATTGATGTATTTTGTTACTGCACACACTGTGTATATTCCTGGACTTTGTGCTTGCATTTATGCTTTGTTTTATTTAACATATCACAGTGAACTAACAGAAGTCCTGCAAAATATAATCACCTGAATGCAGAAAAAGACTGAGTTTGAAACCTCCTGTGTCTCAGTCTCGTATCTGTACAGGAGGGAGTTGAATGCTCTTTTGGAGCACTAATGCCTGCCCATTCCAGCTAACATGAACCAAACTAAATGCAGGGATTCTGTTACAGCCATGACAGCTGCACAAAGGACACTCTGGTTGGCAGCAGGATGGCATGATCCTTGTGTACTGAACCTAAACACAAACCCACAGCACCGCTTTGGAGTTTCTGTGTGGGACCTGATTATTAAAATAACGGCGTTAAACAGAAGAGCAGAGCTGTGAGGGACGTGCTAACTGCAGATTGTACCAAATCTCACTGCACCTGAGAGTCAGTGCAAGCTTTTGCTGGTCCAACAGGCTGAGGGAGTGGCTGCTCCCCCTGGTCCCTCTGGGGCACTCACCAGTTGCTGCTGTGGAAGTGCTGAAGCCGCTTGCTGAGGCTGCTGCAAACTGTTTGTGGTTCTTCCTGCCTGGAGCCAAAACTGATTCTGCTCCAACGTGACCCAGCCTCTCCCCGAACTGTTCAGTTTCTTCCTGCACATCAGCCAGGTCTCCCATGTCCTGCAGGCACTGGGCAAGAGAGTGGGAAAAGCCACTGCTGTGATTGTTCTGATCCAACTCAAAGGAATTCTCCTTTTTCCCCAGCTATTTTGGGACATGTGTATATCAGAGATCTGGGAAATGCCTCTAATTCCACTCTGCACAGTCCATACAAACCCTTTAAGACAGGACTAGGGTGGCTCACCCTCCCTGAGGATGCTGGAACCGAGTGCTTGACTCTGGGTTGGTTGTATGCTACCAAGAGACCCTGCAGCTTCACCCCTAAGGGGCCAAAATTACCCCAGCCTGGATATGTTTTGATTTTATGGAGAAGATATGGGGAGAGAGAGGAAAGACACAAAAAAAAAAAGTAAGGGGAAACTGGCAAGAAAAGAAAAGTTTGAGGTAGAGAAAAGGTACATGGAGTAAAGAGGGGAAATTAGGGGGAAATAGGAAATGATGGCACATTAGTTGGTTGACAAACATGTTACAGAAGAACTAGTTTACTTCAAAGAATCTGTTGGACAGCTGGCCAAGTCTGAATCCTGCCTGATCCTAAGAAATTATCTCTTTACCCTAGGCTAAATGCATTGATTTTGTTCAGTTTTCTAATCTTCACAGAATCACAGTTTGGGTTGGAAGGGACCTTAAAGATTATCTTGTTCCAACCTCCTGCCATGGGCAGGGACATCTTCCACTGGACCGGGTTGCTCAGAGCCCCATCCAACCTGGCTTTGAACACTTCCACTTGCCACAGCTTCTCTGGAAACCCATGTCAGGGCCTCACCACCCTCATAGAGGAGAATTTCTTCCTAATATCAAATCTAAATCCGCTCTCTTTCTGTTTGAAGCCATTTCTCCTTGTCCTGTCACTACACACCTTTGTAAAAATGTGGGAAATGTGCAGCTACTCCTGGTTCCCTCCCAAAAACGACACAGGTTTTGCAGCCAGGAGAGGCTTTTCACACTGCTTTTACCTTTACTTCTACGTGATTCAGAGCACAACAGAAACAATCTGCATCTGAAAGCAGATGGAAATAGCCAACCCTGAACTGTGCCAGGGGAGCTGATGAGTTTTAGGATCAGGGTAACACCAGGACATGTGTCTGAGGACCTCCCTTCTCCCAGCTAGTGAAACACCCAGAGAAACACTGGAATGGTGGCACTCAGGAGCAGGTGGGACCGCACCACAGCTCCCTCTGTGATCCCAGTGACCCTCAGAAAAAGAGCTTCTGCCAACCAGAAAAGGCTGAAACTCTAAAGGAAGAAATCTGAGGAAGAAAATCCTCAGCTTCTTGGGCAGTCACAGAGGTAAGAAACACCTCTGAAATGGAGGGGAGGAGCTTGTTCTTCCACCACCCCACAGCAGCCCACTGTTCCCTTACTCTGGCCTGAACCCTGCACTGGTCTGTCCTGCCCAGCTTGAGGCCTGGCTTACAGCCAGGGCTCCCTCCCCTGGGACAAAAAAGACAGATGAGATCACATTTTTTAGGCAGATTAATCTCACATTGCTTGTTGCTGGCCAAAGACCATTTTTCACGTCTTCTGCCAATACCCTATTGCCTAAATATCTGACATCTGATACAGAACAAAACATTCCTCCCTTCCTAGTGCTGTTAAGCAACGCTTATGTACAAAGAAGTGTAAAGCTGCTCCCTGCTAAGTCCATTAAAACCAGGAGAAGCTTCTTTTCTTAATCGTGGATCACAGAGCATCCCTGCCAGCCTGGCATCCTTTGGAAGGACGTTTCTAAGAAGCACTCATTTAGCAACTCTTTTATTAATCCCAAAACATCTTTCCCTCAAAATCTCTCTGCCCACACTCCAACAGTCCAGCCGGTCCATTTATCCAGCCACACCAGGCAAAAAAGCCACCTGCTGTAAGATAAGACCACAAGAGATCTAGCTCTGTGTTCCCAGTTCTGTCTTTCCTGGGCTCCTTACTCCTTCTTTGCCTACCTTCCAGCACTCCACAGACTGACAGGGTGGTGTGTCAGGTGTCTGAACTCGCTCCAACGATTAGGATAACGCCAAAGCCGATCTTTGCAGGCAGCCCTGGACACGAGGCACACACGTGGCTCTCACCACTGAGCAAGAAACACACCCAGGAGTGGGAGAGACCAGGGTGACCCCCTGAACAAGCTCCCTCTCGTTATTTCTTGGGGCTAAAGAAACCAGTGGGGACAAAACAGCCTTGGCAGCACCAGGGCGTGAGCAGGTTTGCAGTGACTGGAAGGCAGTGCTTTGGATCTGTGTCAAATGGTGTGGTCAGGAAAGTGATGCAATGTAGGATAAATTTATCGTATGTGGTCAGCAAAATTTTCTTTTGCCCACGGAACAAACAGGCACCCCCAGAGAAGAGGCAGTTCTAGACAGAAACAGGCAGGAGATGGAAACATACTCACCCTGAAGTCCTGTGGGGCTCTGGTGGTTTGTAAGTTCTCTGGGCTGTAGAGAGAAGCACTAGAACAGGTCAGGCTTTGGAAACCTCCTCTGGAACAAAACGACACTCCAGGGAGGAAGAAACGGGCCTGAAGGTCAAGCACCCTTAGGTATCCCTCAGCTTGGGGATCTCTGGAGAGCAGCAGGGAGAACCATTCCAACAGCAGTTATTCTGCTGGTGAAACAGAAAGTGAAACCAACGATACAAGTATGGGGCTGAGCAAACCTGTGACAAGATCCCTGCTCCCTTCCCCCAGAGCACAGGCAGCTTAATCCCGTGTTTAGTGGCTGTTAGAACTTCACTGAAGCCTAGAACAAGTCACCCTCTAGCTGTGGGAGACAAAGCACAAGCCACACGACTGTGCCAAGCTGTCAGGTGCAGAGACACCAAGGGATGCTGTGAAGAACTTCAGTTGGTCTCTACAAAGCCATTTCCCTTCTGTGGATTGCCACAGTCACCTTTCTGCAGTTGGGAACACCCTACAGCACACCAGTAATTACCTAAATAACAGCAAATGGTAATGCTGGGAAGCATCCTGCTATTCCAGGGAAGCTGGAAGGATGGAGAGCTGGATGTAGAACCCCACAGCCTCCAGCCCAGCCCCACCTGACCAGTCCTAACCAACTGAGTGTGCCCACGAGGCCCCTCTCAGCTTCCTTTTGATCCAGGAACAGGCATTCCAGCTGTGGGCATGGTGTTTATTTCATTTTAATGCTTAGCCAAGGAAACTTTGCAGTAATGAATGATCTAGTAACAGAATCAAACTCACATTTCTACTTACCCCACAGGGTTAAGGTGGTTTTTTGAGATTTTTTTGCTATTATTTATTGGGAAATCCCTCCTTAGACCGACACTTGGTGCATCCTTTCCGAAGAAGCCTCCAATGCTTTGCTACATCCTCCAAAGGGGTGCTTGGTTTCCACCTACAAACCGCATTAAGCACAACTGTTCCTTTCATACATCTGGACTGGGGCAGAGACTTTGTTATATTTGTCACCAATTAATAATTTTACCACTTTTTATTCTTGGAGGTATCTTATTAATGAAAAAAAATATAAATATGGTATTCCCATTAGTCTCATAATCCTCATGAATTCTCTTCTGAAGAGAATTTCAGAATTCTCTTTCTTCCAGAATTCCCTTTCTCCCCCACCAGCCTTGCAAAAATGTGCAATTCTTTATGAATGGTATTAAGGCTTGTTGACCTTCCTTATCAGCTGTATCCTTGTACTGTGGGTTCTAATTAGGTTAATTACATTTCTTCAGATACAACTTTGTGGGTGTGGGTGTAATCTAGGAGTAACCTTGGCAGGTAGTTTCTTGTCTTGCTGAAGAGTAAATAGCTTCTTGGAAACACAAAAATTTGCTAAAAACTTGTGACAGAGGCTTTGTTTTCCATCTGACGGCTCTCTGGCAGTCCTTGATATTCCCACCAGAAAGAACAGGAAGATTGATGGCCTTGTTCTGTAGCTGTTACAGTTTAAGGACAGGCAAGACTTAAGAGCATGTGGTACACAGCTGGAAAAATAATCACATTAAGTTCTTGGCACACAAACCCGCTTCAGGCCTAAAATAAAGGCAGAAGTCACCAACATGATACACATTTGGCAGCTGCTCCAATTTAATGTTTACTGAATTGGGAGAGATCAGAAACTCAGGTCTGTTCCAGGAGCTACTGACTCCTCCTCTATGCTCCTCTCCCGCATTCCAAGGACATCCTTTCCCCTTGCAGGGACATGATGGCTGATAGGGAGCTTAGGAACCCTCAGCTACCCTGCTTTTTACTTTTATAAAGTGGGTTTAAATACCTGGTATTTACAGGAACTCCCAACTCCTGTGCTTACCTGGTATTTACCTTGGATGTTTCCTGCTGCTTCCCAGGACCTGAAGAAGGGCTTGTGTAAAAGTTCCTCCCCCTGCACCCAGCCAAGGAGGTCTCCTCCCCTCTGCCATCCCTTGGACACTTGCAGCCCCATCCAGGAGGTGGCTGTGCCAGGGGCATCCTGGAGCTCTGGGCACGGGCAGCTTCAGGCTTCCCTCCCTCCCCTTCTCCCCACAGCAGCCACCTTCCCAGAAGAGCAACCCCACATATCCTGCTCTGCCCCCACCCCCTGTGCCCTCCTGTAACTCATCCCCCCAAACCAGGACCCTCAGAGAAAAAACAGGCCAAGGCATTTTTTTTTTTTAACTCCCCTAATAGCAAAATATATTTTAACTGCTGTAATACAGTAGATTATAAACAGCTCTTGTGCGTGACAGAACACGGTACAGGGTGTATCATGGAATGGCTGCTGCCAGGGCCAGGCTGTCCTCTGCCTCCACCAGGGAAGGGGCACCACGGCTGGAGGCACCAGGGGAAGGGATGAGCCAAGGCTGGCTCGGAGAGCCAAGCTCATCATCCCGATGTTGTAGAGCACGTGGACTCCTTGAATCCGCCGTCCTTCCACAGCCCATCTGCGTTTGGCAGCAGAAGCTCTTAAGAGTTCAGTTTTCCTTCGGCAGGTTCAAGCAATCCACGCCATTCCATCCTGAAGAAATCCATCAGGATTTGCCCCAGCTCACACCATGGCACACAGCACACGCTGAACTTGGACGGCTGTCACAGGAGAGCACACAGCTCAGATGCAGGACTGCTTCAGCCCTGGAGGCTGGAAGCCAAAACACCCCGACAGAAAGGACCTACTAGGCATGAGGGCTCCACAGAGGTTGGGTCTTCCCAAGAACAAATTGTTTTCTGCATGAAAACCAGGATGCATGGGCTGTGTTAATACTGATTTTCGTGAGGTTACTGAGCAAGGAGCTGCAGCTGTACCGGCTGCCATTCCAAAGCTGGAGGCCTCCCACCTTGTAACTGAGTTACCATGGAAGCAAGCTGCACAGTCCTTGTGTTGGAAAGAACCGCAGGAAACAGTATATATTACATTAAGTACTTGTAAAGGGCAGGTGGGAACCTTTGCATCCTCCTCGTTGACCAGAACGCTGCACTGCCCGGTCTGGCACTCGCAGCCTAAGAAAACTCCAACGTGGTATAACTGACTCTAATTAAATGAGCAACGTGCAAAAGACTTAGTATTTCCCCTCCAGCGCTCTTAAGGAAAATGAAAATAAGCCCACATTCAGAAGCAATTATAAAAACCCACAGAATTGAAAGTAATCCAAATTGTTAATGCCCTGACAGCACGGTTGCCAGATACCTTGATCTACAAGGCTGAAAACCTCAACTTGTCAAAAACTAAGACTAGTTCCAACAGCTGAGCATCCCTCTCTGGCTGCCTTTTGCTTGCCAGATGCTCGAGCCCCGAGGCTTCAAACAGTGAGGATGCTGACACAGTAAATGCTGACGTTCCTTTTGGACATTCGACAGTGCCGGCCGTGAGGGAAACACCAAAACTGGGCACAAAGTGAACCACCACCAGGGTTTGGTCTCCTTTTGAGAACACTGAGACAGTACCAAGACCTGACACAGGCAAGAAGACAACAAGCCAAGTCCCTAATCCATCACAGCCCCTTTGAGTGCAGTTACATCTGTGTTTTGAGCACCAAATGAAAAAGAACTGGACAGAGTTTCATCCTGTGCCAAGGAGGTGACAAAGCTGTTTGGCCAAAGAGTGGGGGTTTGTCTGTTTTCTTTCAATAAGGAAGTTTAGTTGTACCAGAACTTCTTTTCTCCTACAAAAGGTATGGTGAAAGATTTAGGATTACTCAAGCTGAATGAGGACAAAGTAATCCATTTAATTCTCAGGATTTTATAAGCTAATACTGCCAAATTTGAGGATATATATGAACCTCTTCCTCTGAAATTACCTCAATCGTTTCAACACGCAATTTCTAGCAGGAGATATTTTCAGAGGAGAGCCACACACACAAACACTGTGTTTGGCAAATCTGCTCTGACACAACACCCTTTCTCAAGAGCAGGACTCCTTACTGAAGACTGAGCACCTGGAAGAGTTTAGTTTCTCCCACGAAATTCCTTCTGACTCAGGTTAGTGAAAACAGAAGCCCAAAAGAGCATCTGAAGTGGTTTGGGAGACAAGTCCGTCAGCTGTCCCAATACTTGCTGCTGTCAAAAACCCAAAGCTGCAGGTCAGTATGGAAACGCTGCTACCAAAATACCACCAAAAAAGAACATTTGAGTAATTCTGAAATCTTTGTCACCAAAGTTAAGGTATCTCTGTCTGGTGACCCTCTTCACCAAAGTCAAGGTACCTCCACCAGCTGACCCTCATTCCCCAGCAGCGTTAGGAACTGCTGCAACACACGTGGGCAAGTGGCACCAAGGTGCTGAGCTGCACGTGGCCAAACGAGAGCATGCCGTGTACCTGTAATGCTGATCCCATTTTCTTACAGCTGGCTTGTAGTATTTTAAAGAAACCCTTAACAACCGTATATACCTTAAAGCACCTGCCAAATTGAAGTAAAAGCTCTTTTACAAGTTAATCACGTTAAAAGAATTGATTATCTAGAGCAGGAGAAAGGAAGAGCAAGAAGAAAAACTATTCCTCAAGTCACAAGGCCTTCAGAGAACGAAAATGCTGTAAGACAGTTGGGAACTAAATGAATGCAGATAAAACACAAGATTTCAGTGTAAGAAGTCATGTACAGACTGCACACACCATGCCCTGCTTCCAAACCTGACTCTGCAACGCAGCCACAAGCACACCGACAATCTCCTCTCCCTCTGCCCATTTTGTATCTGTTGGCAGCCAACGCACATGGAACACAGTTCAAAGCCAGCCAGCAACACTTTGGCTATCTTCAGAGCAAGAAGGCAAACACCCTGTTGCTCTGCCACTTGTCTGTGTCACAGTGCCAGGCAGGATCATGGAGAACAGAAGGTTTGTAGACATCCCAAAAGGGAGGAAAAAAAACCAACCTGAAGAGGGAATGGCTAAGGAAGGTGGACGGATGCCAACAACGAGCTACCAGCAAATCTGACTAGCTTGCCTCTTGTCCAGAAAAGCAGCAACTTGGGGGGACCCTGGATGAGTAGGATTCCAGTAGACTCCACCTTCAGCTCAATGTTTTACTGGCATGGAAATGGCTCAAAGTGGGACAGCACGTAATAGATGCTGCCTATGAAGTCTGTTGCAAATCCAGGTCAACTGGTTTGCTCCAGCAAGGTTTAAAAAAAATTACGGTGTCTCCCCAATAATCAGGAGGCACAACTCCCCTTAGAAAAAGTCTGCAGTGAGTTAGATCATTGGTCCAAACACTTGGAGGACAACTCTGTTTTTCTGTGACGACACAGCCGGAGGACACCATCTTCACATCTTCATATGACACGACCACGAGCGTGGCTTCAAGTAGTCCAGGAACGTGGGCTGCAAAATATGGAGAGGCGGGGAGTTAGTCGCAGGCCCAGAGCACCAGCTGTGGTGTGAGCCCCTGAAGTCAAACTTGCCCAGCAGGAAAGATCAAACCACATTCCTACACCCTGCAACCCTGTTCTAACCCTCGCTAAGCAGTGCCTGGAAGCGCAGCTACAGCCACAAGTCCTCGGGCATCAGATAAAGGCTGTGCCCAGCAGCATGTTGTATCAACAAGCCAAGTCATTTACTATGGCAAACTCTTAACTGAGGAGAATCAAACTTAAAATAGAGGTTGCCTGAGGATACAACCTTGGTTAAAGCTGAAATCAGGTAGTACAGCAGGAAGTTTTATGTAGAACAGAGTCTGGTACCCAAGAAAAGAGTTACAAGTTGTAGAAGACACCCCAATAAAACCCCGAACTGACCAATTACAGGCAACCATTTCTCCCTGCCACCCACTCCAGCCTGGGAGAGGCACAAGAGGCACAGATTTTGTGGGCCTCCCATGAAAGTTTCTCCAGACCTCCATCCCCACATGCTAAATGAGGTTTAGCATAGTGGTTTGTACCCCCAGAAATGCGGGAAAACCACCCTCACTTTCAAGCAGTGAAATACAACCAGCACAGAAAGAGCACTGCTGAAAGCACTTCTATTATGGAGCCTGCAGACCGGGTATCTCCTGCTGCCAAAAAACCTCGTGCCATATAACTTCTGCCACGTCCCCTCAGCCAGACGGGGCCAGGCCCCTGGTCATCCCACAGGGAAGGCGGGTCACTCACGTTTTCCGTAGGGCAGTACTGGCGCGCATACCACTCCTGGCTGTAGAGGCAGATGATGACACCTTGGCCCAGGAAGAGGGAAGTCCACATGATCACGTTCCAGATGGGCCCTTTCCGACGGTCGTTGAGGGTGAAGTTGAAGACCACTGGAAAGAGGTGAAACCAGAAGCACTGTTCAGAGGCAACCTCAAGAACCAAAGATCAACTGATTTCACTGCATCTTCCCCTCCCCTCCATCTTCTCACTTCACCTCTGGGGCAACAAGGCCTCTCTGTGAGGTGAGTACAGTGCAAGAAAGTAGGTGCTCTATTACCAAGTATAATCACACTATTGTTTGCCCAACTTGTGCCTCTGGGGATCAGTATCTCTGCTACACTGGTGACAAGACATGGCAGAGGTGGCCTAGAGATTATTGGAGCCCTCTACCTCAACGCCCAAAATTAAACGCAAGAGCTCCAACTTCTAAATAGGCTCTTCCTCAGTGTAGTAGCAGAGGAATACCTGTCTTACGCTACGACTTTGAAGAGGAAGACCTACAACCTGCTGACACACAGCAACTCAACTGCAGCTTGGCAAAGATGAAGCAGAGCTATTAAACGTCATGCAGTGTCACAGGACCAGCAGTGTGTCATATAGGGCTCTCTTCCTCTTCACCAATACCTTGTTCATCCAAGTCCAAAGCTTCACAGTCTTCTGTGTGTATGTAGATACATATCTACGGAGCTGGAGTCACAAAAGTTGGACTCACAGTTCCAACCCCGGGACAAGAAACAGTCCTCTGCCTAAAGAACAACTGGATCACTATCAGAAGGGCAAAACATGCTTTAAAAGAAGACCCCACAGCTCACTGCCATACTCTCTTCCTTGGCACCTACCTCCAAAGCACGTAAACAGGCAAAAGAGAACTGGATAGAAGAAGCCAAAGCAGATGCTCAGGACGTACTCGTGCACAACAGCTGACACAGTGAAGACAGACAGCATAGCTGCTGCTCTGAACTTCTTACCAAAAAACTGGAAGGGAGGAGGATACCAAGTATTAGGAGCTACTCTGACGTGGGTTATGTTTGTTTGTTGCAACATTATTTTTTTTTCCTGAGCTAAGAAGGGCCTCCTCCAGCCAGGAGGCACACATGACATGCTCAGAGCTTTACAGAGCACCTTGGGGTTTAGGTGTTTTTCTTCATGCATATTTCTGGTCTCCTGCATAGGTTCTCCGGTTGAGCCCACTCATGAAATATCCACCACAGCTCATAAAAAATGTAATGCGAGTCCTAGCTCTGACTCAATCCCTGCATTCCTACATCTCAGACCCACAGTTCGCACACATTAAGGACTTGGATATGGAGCAATGGATCTCTCTCTCTCAAAAGCACAGTGGATACCCACAACAGCTGAGGCGAGACATTTTCGTGCTTCCAAATGGACAGAGATGCTGCACCTTGACAGAGGTACTGTTTTGCCCAGTAATTAACTGTTTAATTAACAAAAGAACACATCTGCTTGTTACTCACCCAAAGGAAGTCCCTGTAGGCATAGTAATAGAGCCAGTCATGTACTACCACGTTCCAGGTTCGGTAATAGTTTGCATAGGATGTGGAATTCCACCAGTCCTGAAAGCACAGTTGAAAGACTATAAATCTAATTAAGTATAAACCATTCTACAGGGGTTTTTAGGATATCATCAAAATGAAAAAACAGAATAATACCAAGCTAACATATTAATTTAGCTATGAGAAAACACTTTCCATCGCGCTTTCAATATTCTACTTGGTATATTAAAGTTAGGCTTTATCCCAAACTGCAGGTGGCTGATGTGATAAAAGAACAAAAGCAGTGCTAGTGGAGCTGCTGGGTAGGTCTGGTGGCTGGTTCTGTTTGTGCACAGGGTGTATCACCTTAAAGCAACTCAGACTGCCAAGCGGAAATCAAATTCCTTCTACAGCACAGCAACAAACTTGAGCTTTAACAGCACAAAAGCAAAATCTCGTGGATGGTTTGTTTGCTAAAACAATCTTCAGTTTCCTCCTCTTTCCTTTTCATCAGGACAATGGCTTTTAGAAGCTTTATAAGCTCTAACTGCTGGTTCTTACCTTGTAGAACATCCTGTCTGCAAAGCGCAGCATCTCGGCAAACGCGTTGAGCCAACAGTGCAGGAATGCAAAGAACACCAGGAAAAGAATCAGTACACCTGGAAACAAGGGAGATGCAGACAGGTTCTCTACTGTTCTCTCTCAGCTCCAGCAAGAGCATTTAACACAGTCAAGGCTGTTCTTACACGCTCTGGCACAGAGGAGATTTATTGGTTTGTACAGGTAGCATGAGAGTGTTCCAGTTTCTCACCCCACCAAGCCATGTTTAACCCAGATAGCAACAGCAAGGCTGCCTCAGAGCCTACAACTCCACTTTGGAGACATTTAAATTCAAACCCCAGCTTTCATTTTGCGCTGCTGATTCTGAAGTTTAACGCTCTAAGGCTGAAATCCGTCCACAAGACCTCCCCTGCTGATCTCTGCCTGCCATGAATACATCTCCTACGAAGCACTTCTCCCTCCCACCTCTCCCACAAAGGCAACAGTCACTCAGGGATCCAGGCCTTACCTGGCAGAATGGAGTTGAAGATGCACAGGACCAGCCCTCGAAGATTGAAGGTTTCCTGGCTACTGTTGCGAAACTGAGGAATGCAGAGTCTCACAAAGATGTAGTAGGCATAGAAAAGTGAACCAAGCACCTGGAACAAAAATACCCAGAAGTCTGACTTCATAAGAGAAATACACAATTAACACATCACCACTCGCCAGCTCCAGGAGAGAACAGCAGCTGCCAACACAAGTCAAAATAATTTATTTTGCATTGCTGCCAATAAACCTCCCCAAGGATCCAGGCACAAAGTAAGCCACAGCAATCCCTGTAGCTCCCTGACAGCCAGCAGCAAAATCAACTTGTCTTTTCTACTCCAGCAGCTGTCAGTTCCTCCCAGTCCTACCAACTCACAAGCTATGACACAAAAGATATGAGCCAATGCCAGAGTGAGGGATGTAGCCCTGTGATCTAGGTCCAAGACAAGGGCAGAAATAATTGAAAAATACTTACTGTACTTAAATCTAATACTAAATTCTTACTTTTCTTTCATCCCAAAGGACATATTTACAGGCCAAACCACCTCAGGCTTTCTCTGGCTCATGAACCCACATTCTGGATGCTGAGGCCAAAATGCAAGTCAGTGTTTAACTGCTCTGCTAGAAGGCAGGTGTGCGCTCTGTCACCCTCTTTAGTCCAAGGGCAAAGCAGCCAAAGGCCTGTCTGTGCTGCCCTTTTTTTTTTTCCTACACTGTTTTGCTTTTTAAACCATGAACACATTGTGTGACAGGAAAGGTTTCAGTCACACAAATCCATTGCCTGGAAACACATCCACAAGAGGCTTTTGAAGCTCATGGCCACAAATGTGAAGAACCAGTTAACCTTAAGCTCAAATAAGCACTGGAGATTTGGACTCCAGGCCTCATTATTTCAAAATTGCTCTGAGTATCTGCAGGGAGGCAACTGTGCCAGTGCACTACACTCAGGGGAAAGAAAGAAGGCCAGTGCATGGGTATTGCTCTACACACACACATACAGAGTTTTTTTTATCTGGAATGGAGTCTAAAGGCTTGTTTAAGTAAAGACTTTTAAGGTTTTTTCTTTCTTTGACA
This sequence comes from Pseudotriccus pelzelni, assembly GCA_035584735.1. Lineage (NCBI taxonomy): Eukaryota > Metazoa > Chordata > Aves > Passeriformes > Tyrannidae > Pseudotriccus > Pseudotriccus pelzelni. The sequence goes on along the minus strand of JAWMRA010000005.1, from coordinate 27,808,109 downwards.
CAGCCATTAGTGCACCAAGATCACAGGTTCTTTTTTAGTCCCCAAAAGGTATTCTTTTCTGGTCAGCCCACACCAAGTAAAGAGTGATTTAATGCCAAAGGGAGAGCTGTTGAGCCACACAGCTCAGATGATCTCCAAGAGTGCCCTCTGCAGAAAGCTGCACTACTCACCTGTGCAAACTTGGTGGCCACGTAGCCCCATCTTATCGTGGGATTCCTGGGAAAAAGAGCACATGATACCACATCTGAACAGGACCTCAAAGCAGCAAACCCCTCCCCCTCAATTACTGATTTTACTGCCCTATTTTCTGACAAAACCCGGGTTCTGAATTCCAGAAATCTTAATCTCCTGACATCTAAGGGGATGTCTGCCCAAACTGCTGGTTCCTTGCTTTCAACTCCAGCAATTCCATAAATGGAGAGGTATCTGGAGGGCAGCACTGTGCAGTTGTGTGGGAGGGGGGGGATCTGCCCAACAGTCACGTAAAGGACTGCTGACTTCACACTGCCAGAGAGCAACTCAGCAACGTACAGGACAGTTTGGGAGTTCCCACTTTTAAAGGCTTCAGCCTCTCCCCTCAAACTCGAGACAGGGCTGCTTATTAGCACCACATAAAACTGTTGCAGGAACTGCCCATCACTAGATAATCTGTAGCAAGTTCTTTATTTGGTTCACTTCGAGTGCCTTTCCCAAGGAAATAAAAGCAGAACTGTAAAGTCAAAACACTATGAGCATTAGAGTGACTTTGCAGCAGCAAGCCCCGCCCTTGCCAGGTTACTGGCTTAACCATATCTTTGTGAGACCTCTCACTCATTAGTTGATCACACCCGGGGATGCTTAACGTTGGCTTCAGTTTTCAGACTGCTTTAATGTTCTGTTGCTGCTCACATTACCTGGGATAGTTGTCTCTGTAGATGAGGGTGGGAGCAAAGAGGAAGTACAGGTACTGAGAGATTCTGGGAACAGGTACCGTGCCTGGGCAGAGGGGGAAATAAAAACCAAAAAGAACACACTGCAATCTTTCTGCCTATACTGACAGTTCAGTTTCCCCAGTACCCTTTCACAACACAGAACACTCATCACCTCAGAAACCGCAGCCTGGCACTAAAGGGATAGGACTTACAGAGAATAAAACAAAGGAGACCTCTGAGATGGAATCTCCCCAGCATGAAGCCCAGTTAATAACTACGGGTAACTAACTAACTAGCTGTTAGCACCTTGGTATCACATGGCCTTTCCTCCTAGGGAAGATGAAGCTGTAAGGCCCATATCAACACGTGGGTTCAGTTCAACTCTAGCATGTCTTGCTTAAAGAGCTTCTATTCTACAACTCCTGCCACTTCAGCTGGACCACTGAGCTGGAGGTGAGCTGGCAACCTCCAGACACTTTTTGCTCCTCAAAGCAGATATAGGGAGCCCACAGAACAAAGACTTCAGATCCAGAGATGTCTTAGACCTTAACAAGTCAAGCTCATTGCCTAACACCAAATGAAAAGGTTCAGGCTGAAATAATGATGCAGAGCCCTTTGACCTCCCCACCCCAAGTCACTGTTTCAAATCCCACCTCTCCAGCTCATGAGGACAGCTCAAAGTAATGGAGGGAAAATCAGAGCTGGCTATGCCCTGCTGTAAAATGAAGTAGGGCAAGTTACTCACTGGACTTGTCCTTCACAGAGGACAGGACTCTGGGTACATTCTCCCGGATGAAGGAATAAGCCTTCATGACAAGACGGACCTGCAAGGCCAAGAGATGAGCAGCTTAATACTCTCACTTTCCAGTAAAGACTGGATCTTTTACAGCAACACCTTAAACGCCTTTTTCTCCAATTTACTCCTTCTAGAAGGAGTAAAGAGTTACTTCCTCCACCCACAAGCCTATTTAACTGACATGGATTTAAAACTCTGCAACGTGAAACCTGCAGTAACAATCACAGCTCAAGAGAGTCAAAACATCTCATTTACACTCACAGGATCACCACATACACAAGGACCATGAACAACACCAGCAAGTCACTAACCAGCTAATATTATCTTAAATTGAAGGGAAACCCCTCTATCCATTTCACTAGGCCAGGATGTTTCAATGTCTTGAAAATAAATCCTTGAAGATGTGTTGTACAGCAATTACCACTACCCGGGGATAAGGTGGTGCCACGTGTAAATAGTGCACAGCTGCAGAGCAGGGGGGTTTTATTTTGCTTGAACACTGAACAGCCCAAAGGAGGGCCAGCCCAAGGTTAATTCTTAAAGCTACACTCATCTCTGATCATCCTTGTTTTAACTTGATGGTCTGACCAGACCATTTTTGTAACTCTTCCCCTGCTTCCCTCGCCCCCCCCAAAAAAGGTCCGTTTTCAATGAAGTTCTGAATGCAGAGCAAAGACACTTGTTTCTTGGGAACAGAAATGGAAACAGGAACCACTTGACAACTGTGTTCTTGCTTTTTTTGGGGTTTGTTTTTTTAAAGAGGAATGTTACAGCTTCCTTGTGAACTACGGCACAACATGTTCTTAAAATTTGTTTTAAGCATTTAGCCTCCACAAGACAACTAGAAATAAATGGAATTTCAGCCCTGAAGTAAAAAAACCACACTTTTCCATTTTGAAAATGAAGTTCAGTATATCCAAAGATACAGGGTAGGGCCTTACCTGCTCCAGGATGACAATGAAACGGGAAGCTGGAGGCAGGGCATAGGCTACAGCAACATAGGTTGGTCCAAAGCCAAGCCCAGCTATTTGGAAGAGTGTGAACAACATCCCATAGAAGAAAGAGTGGACTGCACGATGGGAGGAGCTGCAGTAGCCTTGGGCCCACCAGACAAAAAGGTTGTATGGAATGACAACCGTGGCACTGAACATGCACAGCCAAGTACAGAAGACGACTGGGAACTTCCCAAAAACACAGACCAGGAGGTCAAATCCAAGGACCAGCCTAGAAGGCACGAGGAGAGAGACAATATTCAGCATCCATTGATTGATCAGAAATACTCCCAGTCCACTAAGTGGTTACAAAACACAAAGCTTCCAGATCGTAGTTGTTTGACAGTTGGGATGGAAGTGACCATGGCAACAGCAAATTTAAGTGACCACTCTCAAGTATACCAGAAAATAAATGGAGGACTCGTGCCATCAGGGCACATAATTAAGCCCCACAGGGCTTAATTAAGCACAACTTTAAGATCAGCATGTGCTTTAAGAATATGCTCAAGCTCATCCCTGCTAAGAACAAGCACGTGACTAAACGATCCAGTGCTGAACCAGGGTCCAAAAGAGCTTTTGGGGAACAATCCCAGGACATGGCCACTGAGAATCAGTTCTTCCCAGGAGTTTAAACACCTAGAGAGGCTTTTTTTCCACCTCTATAGGCATGGGGTATTTTAACATGCACCACTCAAATCTAGTTTGATCCTGCTTTGTGAGGTCTGTGGGCATTCCACATGGATTCAGTTTAGAAGTTACCCAAAAGGCTCAGGGTCATTAGATGATCAGTCCAAAAATGCCCAACTGATGTGGGCATTAATCATCCCGTTAATCAAGCTTGATACATAAAGCAAGGACATAAACAAAAGGATGTTCAACTTGACTGGCTATCACAGTGGCCAGAGCTTATTCCTGCAGTAAGCAGCTCTTCTAAACTAAGATCAGAGGAGACGATAGCACAAAGTACACCAACAAAAAGTATTTGTTCTCATGTGGAAGCTCAACTACAAACTGAATCCAAATGATCAGATCTAGCTAAAGCCACAGCAATTATTTTAATTTTTTTTTAAAGTAATCAGGGATTTTAGAGGTAAATACTGGTTGATTTTAGAGGTAAATACCAATTCTCCCCAGTGTCCATACACTAGTAAGTTAGGATCAGCTAAACATTCAATGGCACCTGAGTCTGTTCTTATACCCAGACAAGGGGGACAGTGATTATAACCAAGATACAGCTCTGGTTTTGTACACCAAAGAGCAGATAATCAGTAAGATAAACATGTAATCCTCCTTGTGTACATGAGATACAGCTTGCCAAAACACTATTTAAGCAACAAGCAAGTGTGAGGAAAGCATTTCACAATTTTTTTTCCACAAATGGGTACCTACAAAGCACTATCTTAGCAGAGGCTGTGCCAACATCCTTGAGATTTTTCCCCAGGAAAAACAAAGTTCTATTTTTATTTAAGCACAAGTACAGTGTTCCAGAGCTGTCATTTTTCAACAGAGGAAGGACTGCTGAAGTATTTAAAGTTTTTCTAAACAGAGTCCTTCTTCAAGCAACCCAAGCAGCTGAAAGCTACCTTCTCATTAGAGATGTTCAACTAAAGCAGTCCACGTTCCCTTTTGCCAGCCTTGTGATGAACTAAGCACATGAGGCCAAACTCTGCTGGCCACAATTCTCATGTAGGACATCAATTAGTAGTACTTTCCTAATATCCAGCTACCCAATTTGAAATGATCCTATCCCGTCAGCAGGAATTCCAGCATACATTCTTATGTCAAGTTGAAATCAAGGAAGGATTGATCCCCCCTTCTTTCTGCACCATTCCGCAGCTTCATGTACTTCTGGAGCTCTGGAAGCATTTCCCCATCCCTGTCCCTGTGTTTCCAAAGCATTCCTACCTTCCTTCATCAATGAAGTCTACTAGAAGTGTACTGAGGATGAAGACGATGAGGAGAGCGATGAACATGTGGTAGATTGTCCTGATGTGACTCACTTCAAACAGCTCACTGAGGGAGAGACGAAAATTAACATGCAAATTGGGTGCCAGCCCTCAGTTTATCCTCAGACAAAGGATAATTAGCCATTATCCCAGTGGGACTGGGAGGGCTGTAATTAAGGGTTACATTTGGGGAAGCCTGCAAGCTGTAGTACAGATGTTTTAGAAAGAAACAGAGGAGCTCGAGCAGATTAGCCCACATGGGATTGAACACAAGGCTGTGGGTGGTAGTGGGGAAAACTACCCCAAAATACAGGCCCTTTAATTGGCTATCAAGGGTATTTTCAGTCAGTTTGATGGAAAATGTGAAGTTAAGTTACTCACTCCAAGAGGGACCTCCTGGCAGTAAAGATCTTCCCGTGTTCTGGAGGGGCCCTCGAGTTCCTGCAAAAAAACAGGAGAACATTTGAGATAAAAAAGGAAAATAAAGCTTCCAGGAAACATCACCTTGTTATAGGAACAGTTAAAACTGGCTTACTTGGCTTTGTGCAATTCCTTCTCTGAGCAGGAAGCTGGGAAGAGGGAGGCTGGAGATGAGGAATCCAGGAGCGCCGATTTTGCCACCAAGCTGTTCACAAACTCTGTGAAGTGACTGTCCACCTCCTTCATGAAAGCTGGCTTCAGTTGCTGACAGAGTGAAAGCAGAGCACGAAATTGTTTAACTTGCTGGATACATTTTCCTAAAATATTTATATTCCCGCTTATCCCGGAGCAGGACAGAGCAAGGCATCAAGAAAACGTTCCTGCCAACGTATGAGGGGCTCATCCTGGCCTGTTCACACACCTCAGGACTTTGAACAACATTTCTGTTCCTCTACCAGATGCACCACAGGCAGACAAAGTTCAAGAATTCATGGGATTAAATATCCCAGCTCAATCTCCTACGCTCCCTTTTCTTCTCGCAGCTTTACACAGGTTGTCTTCTCTATTACAAGCCAGTTTTGTCAAAGTTGCACCATTTATAGCCTACTCATATTTTTCACCTCTCATACATATTATTTCATCTAGTTCTCCCATTTCTCAGCTGCTTAAAGAAACGTGTCTCTGATCACCTTCAGAACTCCCCACTCCCATCTACTTTCTTATAAGGTTGAAAAGTAAAGTTTCCGGAGAGGAGAAGCTCTAGGGAGACTTCAGGGCAACCTTCCAGCATCTGAGGTGGCTACAGGGAAGTCAGAGAGGGACCCTTTGTCAGGAACTACAGTGACAGGACAAGAGGGACTGGGGACAAATTGAAAGAAGGGAAATTTAGGTTAGATATTAGGAAGAAATTCTTCCCTGTGAGGGTGTTGAGACAGTGGCACAGAATGACTGCGGCTGCCCTATCCCTGGAAGTGCTCAAGGCCAGGCTGGACAGGGCTTGGAGCAACTTGGGATAGTGGGAGGTGTCCCAGCCCAGGGCAGGGGGGCTGAAACGAGATGGTCCTTAATGTCCCTTCCAACCTAAACCATTCCATGATTCTATAAAATACATCAACAGTTGATGTAGTCTTACAAAATGCTCCTGTCTAATGCAACAACAGCCAGGAAAGCAAGTTTAACTCTCTGGCAGAAAATACAAGAGAACCTGAAGTAATCCCACATAAAACCAGAAGACCCCAAAGTCAAGGTGGATCAGAAGTTTACATTCCTCCTATTCCACTGTAGCCAGATCCAGAGAGATCTCCTGAAACAAAAGCTGCAGTAGGAGAAGGAGCAGATTAATATTTAACTTCAAAAAACATTTTTCCCCTATTTGGCAGCTTCCAGTATAGAATAAATAAGCTTCACCAGTGCTTAACGAAACAGAAGCTCTTAGAATCTGGCTGCTCCTAGATAGTGCTTTTCTGGGAGGCAGAGGGTTGTCTCTGCAAGACATATGGACTTGTTCCTTTACAAACAAGAGGAAAAAACCCACCAAATATTGAGTACTTGGGCATACGACCTGTAACAGAAGACACTCGTGCTCTCTAGTTTTACAGCATGCACGCACATATCCCTACCAAGAAAGCCAAAGAGAAATTCCTGCTCTTCTTGGAGGGCTCAAATTTCTATGGCAAACAAAGCACTATTCATTCCCAACAAAACAGTGTCTTTTTTTTTTTCCGTCTCTTTACAGTGTCTCCCCTTTTCTCAGCCTAATCTCTTCTCAGTGTGAGTTTAACGTGGTATTTCCTTGAAGTACCTCTTCCCCTTGGCTGGCACTTTGCTAGGATTGCCTCCTCCAGGGCTGATACCAACACGTGCATGTGGCTGGATTGGGAGAGCAGGGCACGAGTTCTCAGCAGATTAAATAAAATACAACCAGAGTACAGGCCCAACTGTAATTACAAACCAACAAGCACGAAAAGAACGCTATGCCATAAAAAGCAGAAGCTGGCCAATGGTTAATGAGAAGTCAGAGAAAGTTGAGGGAAGTAACATCATGGCTTAAAGTTGCAACAGTTCCCCAGCATTTTACTCATTCTAACAGATTCAGTGATTTTGGTCACTGAAATGTGACAACAGCCAGCCCTCACCCAATGACAGAGCACACCATTTTTTAGGATGAGCAAAGGACTTCCAGACTGGACTGAAGGTGCCTGAAGGCCTCCTTAGACAAACTGGTGGCCAGAAAAAAAAAGGAACAAGAGAATAAATAAATAAGGAACACTCCCGAAGAAAGAAATCCAAGATCAAGTTGTCTCCTTTCTCCCTGGAACTTCCAAAGCTTCATGAGCTTAACAGTGAAAGCTTTCTCCTGCAACCATCTGTTGCCAGCACAGTGATTAACAGTGGCTGTTTTGTCTGCAGAGAAAAGTTATAAGGCTTGATCTCCCACGTCCTCAGTAAGGATAAACAGGAGAGCACAACATACGAAATAAAATTCCAAGCTGACTATCCCTCTGATGGGTTGAATTTTAGGAGCTTCAGCACAAAAAGCACCCTTTGCAGATGACATTTAAATACCCTTCAGTTACATCTGTTATAAATTACCACCTATAGAGGTAGGAAAAAAGAAAGACTTTTAAACAGGAAAACATCTCAAAGGTGCAAGGTATTTTTCTAAGTATCCACTCCCTCCCATTCACAAAAAGCTGGAACAATGAGGTTACTTCACCTTTACCACTGAATTCTCTGCAATAAAATGATGCAAGAGTGCAGGACGATTCGCCCTGAGGAACATGAGTGCCACAAAACAATGGTTCACAAGGAGCGTGCAGCTCATTGTTGGCCAACTTCATTTAATTTGGGCATAAATCACTTTAACGTAATCTAAGACAATGGCAGCTCACACGGATGCAGATGATGTCAGAAACACCCCGTGCTATTTTCTTTGAGGATATTGTTCCCTGACAAAAAGAGTGAGAGCTTCCAAGGCTCAGGAAGGTCATTCTCCACGGCCACAGTTGTGGGATACAGGCTCTGTGCTACCCTTTATTCAGTGGATAGCAGGACCCAGAGCATTTCAAATACGCAGGCAGGCTGGCTAATAATCACACCGCCAGAACTTAGGGGTAAGGGAATTTTCATTTTATTTACAGGTCTCAAAGTTCATTCTTATCTCTGGACTTCAGCCTACCGGGGTCAGGGAAGACAGAACCGCATCTGATAAACACTACCCCTCTTGTGCCAAGCAGGAGAGAGAAAGAGGGCTGTGGAAGAGTCACCGCACTCAAACTAGGACTGAACAGGGATATTTGCGTTCCAGGGTTAGTGACTGTCCAAAAGACACTAGGGGTCGGTTACCCTGCTCCACCCCACAAGCAAGTATTATATTTACCTCAGCTTCTGCTATTAGCTGCATTTTCCTTGTTATGACGTGGTCGACATCAACACGGCCTGAAGAAGGAAGGCAAACATTTAACATTTGCAATTTTAGCTGCATGTCTGAAAACACAACATACAGTAGCTCAGACACCAACTTTTCAACAGTATTTCTGACTTCTGATAAGGTCCCACTAAGCTCAAATCAAAGCTGCAGGAAGTTCATCAGCTACGACCAAGTGTTTTGGGATCGCAGAACTGTCAGGCAGTCAACAGCTGATAACACACGCTGGGTATTTGAGAGCTTTATTTTCCATCAGCAACTCTGCAAGTCTTCCCAAGGTCCCTAAACATATTCAGCCTTGAAGCAGCAATCAGAGCAACCCTTAGAAGGTCATATCCAAGTGTGCTGATCTTTTATCAGAGCTTTATCTTGCACCAGACTGAGGTTAGTTTGTCTGGAGGTCTCTACGTTGCCAACAACAGACAAGCAGTCAAGGCATGGCTATCAGTGAAATACCTTGATCAGCTCTAAGACAGGCTGAATGGCAAATTGGAAGATTATTCTGGATATTCCCACTCCCTTCATCCCCCAGGAGAAGTGCTAGATATTGGTATGACTGTATTCGTCAGTGTGTCTCACCACTCAGGCAAACAGTCAGTTCTTAGGTGCCATCAGTATCATCTGGCTTTTATCATTACTCATACGGGTAAAGCCTCAAATATCACTTTTTCTTTGGCATAAAGAACTATACCCATCTGAGATGCCTCTGTTACATCAAGAGGAACGACTTTCACAGATCAGACGTTTCGGACTAGTCGGGGTTTAGGACAAGCACCACCCAGTGTTTCCCTTCCCCAAGAAGAACAACACAGAAGATAAAGTTACTTAAAACAGAGAGTCTTGCACGTGGAGGAAAAGCAAGAGTAAAGCAGCAGTGTCTACTCCCCTGAAATACTACTGAGGGTGAAAAGATTGCAACAAACCTTGCCTTTTGCATATCCTTTGGCAATTACAGCTACAGCACCACCTCGCACACGGACACACAGCCGGGATCGCAACTTGTTTCTAAGACAACATTCCCACTTCTAGAAAAATAACGTACTGAACTGATTCCCGAACAAGATTCCAGCGAAGCACGAGCTAACAGATTTGCTGAAGAGGTGCCAAAGCTGTGCTGCTGTGTGGCAGGAAGACAGATTCATGCACTACCACAGGGCATAATGTGGCCTCCTTGTCTTGACCTCCTGGTATGGGCACAGCCCCTGCACACAAAACGCGGTTCCGTTTTCACTGACACAAGCACTTCTGTGGTGCTCACTCACCATTCTCAGGGTGCTCTTCTGAGCAACTCTTTTGAGCACCTGCTTGTAAGTGGTTTAGGTAGACCTGCTTCAGAAATGACCCCAGTTTCAATACTGCAGAAGAGTTCAACAAAACAAGAAGCTTTACCCTCATGCAGCTGTGCTCAGTTGTTAAAGTATTAATTCCCCTTCCCACCAATGAGGCAGGAAGACTGTTTTTTCCTCTATAAAAAGTACTACACAAAATACAGACTTAAGAACAGCAACAACTGCCCATTACTTAGCAGCCCTCTAATGTAACAACAAACAAGGAAACTGCTTAACACCACAGATTTTGGCTGCATGCAAAGATATATTTTTCCAAAAATAGAATTCCCGGTTGCTAAGCATCTCACCTCCAAGACAAAAAAAAAAAAAGTTACCTCTGCACTTAAACTCATCGTGCTGTTACACTTACTGAACAGCAGCAGTTTAGAACACAAATTGAGAGAGAAATTTAAGATACCCTTGACCCAGTTAGTTCCTGCACTTTGCTGGTCTTAAATGGATTCACACCCAATAAATTTAAAAAAAACAGAAAAGAAATTTAAAAAATCAAGTTGCTCCACGAGCAGCAGAACTGTATCCCCTTCATATCATCTCAGTGACTCTACTCCCTCACCATGTCACTCCACAAGCGCATTCAAAGTCCTCTCCTCCCATTACTACTGTGTGAAGAACCAGCTCCTGCTGACCTGCTAGATCAGACAGAGCTGCTGAGTTTAATGAACCTCTCCCTGCAAAAAGTTACGAATTTGTGTCTCTTATCCAGCTGCCAATTCTCATGACTCTTATAAAGTTTTCTTGAAGCCACCCAACATGGCCAAAGAGGACATGTGAGACTTAAGGGATTGCACTATTTCCTTTGTAAGCTAAGCTAAAAATAAAACAACCACTGCTTCGACCATATATTTCCTGTCAGACCTTGCATTTGAAGCCTCAGTTATTATAATTATTCAGGCATAGTATCTGTTAATAAAACACCCTTTTTGACTTACAAGGCCTTAAAGATGGATGGAGTTTTACCTGTATCAAAGGCACAGCTTTCATGGTTGCACAGGAAACAAGGCCAGTCTCTGACCTGCTGATGCTGTAACAGCTAAACTGTGTGCAGTGTCCCTCCTGACACTTCACTTAACCACAGCATAGACGAGAAACACAGCATCTTTTAAACGGTCTTCAGCATAAGCATCTCACATAACAAAGTAAAATTCCTCACGAGCTTGTCACATCTTTTCCAGAATAAAATCTCCCATAGAAGAAAACCAACGCCAGCTCATTCTGCTGTGTTGCACTGCCCCATAAACTCAACTGTGTCACAAGGCAGATACCAAAGAACACACAAACTCATCATCTTTAATTACTCATCCTGTGTTGTGCAAGCTGCCACTCATGTTCTGTGAGGTCGCTGTAGAAAAGATTCATCACATGATTTTGAGCCTAAAAGAAAACGTGCACTGCTAAAAAATCCACATCTTCACTTTCCTTTGACCCTGAAAGCAAAGACTGGATCCCTCTGTATCACTTTGGGATTGCAACAGCATTATAAAAATGGACTCAAGGCTGCACGGTACAAGCAAGCACATCTCTGCATTTGGAGTTGAGATGTGCCTTAAGAGAACAGGAAAAATATTTTAAAGTGATAAAAATGTCATCTTTGAAGACTAGAACAAAATACTGGCCAACTTCACAGGACACTGAAGCAGAGTTTGCTTTGGAAGAGCTCTGCTCACAGGCAGAAGTTTTAACAGCAGTTGTGTTGCCTTCGCACCAGCAGACATTAACAAGATTATCCAGTTGACCACTTGTCTCAGGCTTGTAGAAACCAGTGCTTGTAGGACTGACTCCTCTGTACAGCCCAAATTCCAAGTAGGTTCAAAAGTCAGAAGAAAAAAAAACAGATGAGCAATTTGAATGTAAACTTTGTTTCCATAGGAAACCAGGCTAATAAAAAGCACCTGAAGATTGAGAAAGCTTCTTAATTGTTGAGAAGTTGAGCAACTCTGGTTTCACAAAAGAGTGACTAACTACAGTTTAAGGGATCTCCTTGTCCCCTTCTCAACCTACTCTCGCACGTTACAGATCTGAGTGACATTTGAGATGACTAGAGCAGCAAACCATTCATATGATCTACTGGTACAGCAGCTTGGGATCCAACAAAAAACCAACTTCTTCCTAGATCAGGAAACCGACCATTCAAGAGGTTCAAGCAACATTAGGCAGAAGGATTTCATTACTGACACCTGGATTTAAAGGCTCCCTCTCCAAAAACACTGAAGATGTTATCTGAAATGGGGCACTGTTAAAGCCAACCTAGTGCAAGGCTGCTGTATAGAGGGGAGGAGTTCCATACCTGGTACAACACACATCAATAATTTGGTGCTAATGAGCCTTATCCTTAATTATGGTAATTTATTTGGCCACTCAGCAGATAGAGGCAAGTTATGATTAGACTTAGGTGACCTGTTTAAAGAATGCACAGGCCATAGGACACTGCACTGCAGCTGGACGAGGTACTGAGCTTAAAAAGTCACTGCTGAAGGTACATGGGACACAAACAACCCCTTCGCTAGCAGGAAGAAAACACCTGTATTTTCTCCATCATGCTACCATGTCCACAGGCTCTTCAGAAAAAACTGCTGAGCCTTCACCTAATCCACAGGTGCCAGAACACGAGAGCACCAAATTGCCAGAACCCAGCGAGACAAAACAGCTCCGTTTGATCCGTCTCTCAGAAACACATTCAAGACACTCAAGCAGCTTAATCCCAAATTCATTAATCTGCAAGAAAAAGCCCGTTCATACACTGAGCACTTACTACTGTGAGTCAGACAGCAAAGCCTAAAGCTTTCCAAATTGCTCCCTGAGAGCTCCCTCCTTCTCCTCCATCCGTGGGCACACACAACTCGTGCATCACCGTGACCTTTGGCACCGAGAATGATCGATAGTAACCTCTCCATTGGCAGATAACTACCCCTGTCTAAGATCAGCACTGCCAAACAGCCTTACTCACACCAAACAGATATGCCACGTCGCTTGTTTGCAGATCAGCCTCCAGAGACACTTCTAATCCTTTCCTGATTCCTGGGGAAACAAGGACAGACCCCAAACCCACCATTTCACTGTTCTGAATGACTAATCTGAGCCTTTCAGAGAACTCATGTGCACACTTCGGGTCCATATCCTCTCTGACCTTTTAAAGATCTACCCACGCAGTTTCTGTTCTGCTCATTCCAGGTGAATTTTTGTCCAACCAGTACTGTCCGATACCAAAATCCTACTGGGCAGTGCAGTTTTATATTTATGTATCTCCAGCTGAAAACATGTAAAACTAATCTCATTAAGGAGGTCTGGCTTTTGACAGCGGATTATTGCCACCCAGGTCATCCGCTGACTCTATGCCAGGACCAAATTAGTTGGTTAATTACAACACTGGAGCCAATTCAAGGAGGAGTGATACATCAGACTGAAGTTCAGCTACTCCGCCAGAGCGAAATTACAGGCTGAATAATTACAAAATAGAAACAATACTGCTATAAAATCGGGTGTACCTGAGTGCAAACTCTTCGCTCCTGGAAGCCCAAGCAAGGAGACTGCCTTTCAGAAGCATTGATGAGGCAAGAGAAAAAGGAACCTCAACTACACCAATGGAAGAATCAAACCCAATGTAGCTCTAAAGCCAATACATGTATTAAAATTATTCCTCTAAGCAATTTAGAATCAGGCAAAGCATTTGGGTTAATGAAGAAAGGGTTAGAGGTCCGGAAGATTCTGTAGAAAGCTCGTTCACACACTTCTGGAAACAAGTCAATTGGCCCTTGACACATGAACTCTTCAGTCAAAAAGCAGATTGTGCTTGCTATAATCAGAGAGGATCAAGGGTGGGTAATCACGTTGGTGATTTAGCTTTTCTACAGAAATAACTGCCACAAAGATGCCACAATATTTACTTGCATAGATTCCTGACCTGGCTGGAATCCCTTGACTGCAACAAACATGCATCTTGTCCAAAATTGTCCACAACACCCAGCATTAAGATGCTACAGCACAAAAAGGCTGTTGCCAGACAAGCAGATCATTAGCCACACACTGCCTTTGTACACATCAGCACTAATGCCTTAGAAACAGCCATTCAGACGTGAAGAGCCAGGACAAAAGAAGGAGAAAAATCATCGAGGCTGCTTCTTTTGAGAAATTCCTCCCACCTCAGCCGTGCTTTCACAGAAAGAGCCACTATGAAGAGGCCACGATCTGCAAACACATGAACACTTTGACTTCATAAAGCTGCAACGTTTGGGTCAGAGAGATGCCGATTTAGCCCCATGGGACAGAGGAATTCCTGACCAGAGGGATGCATCTTCCTCCCACGCCTCAAGGCATCAGACTCATGCCCCTGACTTCCCTGTGTTGTCCCCGTCCCTGTGCTGTGAGCAAAGAGTCTGCAAAAACTTTTGTGCCATCTCTGCTCAACTGGCAGCAACGTCGGCAGGTTAAGATGCACCTCGTCTTAACTAACCAGGATTCCTCCCCGCTGTCCTTCACTGCAGTTTGCTCACGACTGAAAATCCACGCTGCACTGTTCCAAGCCAACCCACCAGGCACACGGACACTCAGGAAAGCTCAGCACACTGTCAAAAGATCTACCCCAGAATGTTTCCTTGCTACACACTCACAGCATCTCACCTCCAGTGATGTTTTGCCACATCTCAGAGGTATTGAAAACAAAGACCTTTAAAGACAGGCACACCCACCTAATCAAGCACTAATTACCACTGCTATATTTATTGTTCACCCAAAACCTTGCGAGAACTCAAATTCATTCATAACAGTTAAGGAGTTCCCATACATAAAAAAGGTTAAAAACCTACTAGTCTACTCCTAAACCCACCATGACTGTTTTTCAGTAGCCACCAACTCCCTGCAGTTTTTAAGACAGTCCCATTTGATCCAGTTAAAATTACTGTACTACCATCAGCTTAAAATCCCAGTTCTCCCAGCAGTTTGTGGGATGACTGTCTCTCCAATGTACTCTTTTGCAAAGAGAAATCTAACTTGTCCTAAACTTAAACTTGCTCCAACTCCTGTTTCAGCTGAAAGTAGTACTGTGAAATAGTGACAATATTCAGAAGCATCTCAGTAAGAATTATCCTCTTGAGTCAGTGGCATCAGGGTTTTGGAGCTTATACTCACATGGCACACTGTGATGAACTACTTTAGCTATTTGCTTAATCTGTGTCCCAAAGAGAAAGGAAACAAGCTGCAGTTTCATTGCTGACCTCCTTATCACCGGGCTGGAATGTGGTACAGCATAAACCAGGAATTACAGACAGTCACAGAGTCCACGGGCAAATCCACTCACTGTGCCACACAACTGTCCCTGCAATCCCAGGGACAGGGCATGGCAGCACTGACCCTGCCACAAAGCCAACTACAAGCCACATAACTTTTAAGGTGACCACAAAACCAATGAATACAAACCCAACTGTTTACTGTTCTGTTTTCTGGCAGCCCAGGCTGAGACTGGATAGAAGGGAGCTGTCCTGACACCGCCAGAACCCCAGAGGAGCAGAGAATCATTCCTTGTGCCATCCTACCTCCACCTGTCTGTCAGGTATGTCAGACACCATTTTGTTCAATCTTGAGAAGTCTCGTACTTAAAGCTTGTAAAGGAAGCGAGGGAAGTCCCAGAAAAAGCATTTACCAGGATTACTCCAAAGTGCTGCCAAGAGGCATTTGCACCACTTACAGCATTAATGCACCTCCTCCTCCTGTGACAATTAATCACTTTTTCAGATCCCTGCAAGCACTGCAGCACAGCTCCCTACAGAAAGTTCTACGGGTCAGCACTCCAAACAACCCGCACCTGCCGAAGGGGTGCAGCTGCTACACAGGGAGCTCCACCAGAGCGAAAAAGCAAAATGAAGGAGCCAGAAAGAGGCCAGAGCCATAAGCTAGGAAGGACATCATAGAGGAGATCACATGCCAGAGGTGCAGCTCTTCCCAAACCAGCGAGTCTCACCATTGCTCGAGTTTTGAAACAGCCTCTCGCTCTCAGGTCTCCTCTGTGTTTCTTCATTCTCGGGGGTCTTGCAGGGAGCAGTGGAGCCAGGCTGGCGTTTCCTCACACAGTCGTCACCTGCCATGGTTACCCAGCTAGGACAGAAAAGGAGAGAAGATAATTAATGACACAAAAAACCTCATTAACTCTTTACATTGTTCAGTAGTAAATTCACATAGCCTTCTTCACACTGAGGTTAGAGTTTCTTCCCTCCATTTCTTCCCTCCAAATTCAGAGCAAAGATGGAGGAAATTCAGCACACACTCGTGTGAGTCAGGGACTGTGGATCCCACTTCCTCTCCCTTACTACAAGCAGTAAAGGAACAAAGGAACCAAGCAAGTTCCTCCACCACTACCAAAACGTCTCCCCACAGCTCCCTCTTCTCCCTGCAGACCTTAGAAGTGTTTACAATAACTTAAGCCTTTGCAAAACCTTTAAAAGACCAAAAAGCAAATCCTTTCTGACAGTCAGCTGGACAGCAAGACTTGCCTTCTGAGAGATCTGGCAGGTTTGCTTTGCCAGAATCGCCAGCAATATTTTGCCTGAGCCAAGCACCTTCCTGTGAAGTTTTCAGTTGTTATTGCAAGAGCAGCTTCCTCAATGGATCCTTGTGTTCCGCTTAGACAGACAACGCAAACCACAGAGAAACAGGAAGGAAATCAGGTTTGAACTACGCCAGATTGGATGACAAAGGTCACTGCTGGGGACAGAGCTGCCAGCAGGCAACACCTGAAGCACCGCAAGCAGGAGGAAAGCAAAATTCTCAGTTAACAGGAAGGGCACAAAGAGATTCTACTTTGGTTACCAAGCGACATCCCAGGACCCTCCACGTGAAAATTCAGCTCAAGAATCTCTTGGAGATGTAGCTACAACCAGGGAAAACGTTCAGATTTTTTTCCAGAAAACCACACAGGCATGTATGTGACTACATTTCCAAACTCCATGTATTTTTTCACCTTGGCACAAACTCTGCAGCAGATGTGTTTGGCTGCTGGCAAACGGTGTACGTGCACCAGCGCAGAGGAGCTGTTACAGGCAGGCAAGGAAAACTCATGCACTTGTGGAAAAATGAATTGTTTAAGCATGGATTTCCTCAGAATATGGAGCGTGGCACTTCTGCAAAAGGGAAATAAGACTCTGATTAGGGGTTTCCAGGACTCAGCTTCCTGTGTTTGTCCCTCTAGCAGAACAGTCTCCCATTCTCCTTGCAGGCTTCACAGCACCAGGGGGAGAAACACCACCCCAAATCAACAGGTCACCACTTCAATCCCCCTTTCTTGCAGCACTGCCTCTCTCAGCTGTGTCTCAGGCTGCCCACAAGCTGCAGAGCTGGCTCTGCACAAGACCTGAGAGCTTACATTATCATCATTTACATAATACAAACAGCGTTTACACGAAGAACAGAAAGAACCAGACAAGAATATGGTAAATCTCCATACAGTAACTGTGATCACCAGCCCCAAAAGGCAGCTGGCAGGTCATGCCCACTTCCTACCAGCTCTTTACACAGTTACTGCTGCAAACCCCCTGCTTTTAAAGGTGAATCAGCCCCCATGAGGAATACCTGACTCTTCACACTTCCCAGCCTTCCCACAAGGTTCCAAGTACAGCCACAGCTGCATCATGTTGGAGCAAAGCATCACTTTGCCCACGTGGGACTTACAACTAGATGGAGATCCTGGGCAGCTAAACATTCCAATCTTTGTGTTCTTACGCAACAGAGATGCCCAAACCCCTATCAAAGGGTAAGAATGGATCACTCTGATCACACAACAGGATCTGCAGGGCAGTGGATGGGGAAATCGGGCTGCCTTCCAAATTCATGCACCAACAAGCTACTCCTTGGGCTGCCTGGAGCCTCTCACTGCCTCCTGATCCAAGTTCTCCTTGTGAGCCACACCCATCCTCACAGGTGCAGGTTTTCCAGCTCTAACAGAAGACCACAACTTTGATTCTTTTCTCAGCACACTTCTCCTCTTCTTCAAGAGGTGAGGAGGATGCTCCTTCCTCTCCAGTGCAGAATGATTACGGTATTTCACTGAAAGCTTAACAGAAAGGAGTTAAAAAAATAACAGATTTCAGGATAGGAGAAGAAGAAATCACATGGGGGGAAGAAAAAAGTTAAACAACTTGAAGTTATTAGATAGGCTAACTGATGACAACAAAGCCTTTTTCACACCAAAACAAGAATTCTGCTAGAGAAAAATCTATGAAAACGGACATTTTCCTAGTCTACTTCCCATATAAATGGAGGTATAACATTACAATGCCTAAGCAAATCAGCATATCAGATCCTAAAGAGGGTATCAGACCTCTCCTCTAATCTCTGCTAGAACTGAATCATTATTGACACAATGCCAGGATAACTCCAGATGTTCATCTCATCAACAAGAGGAAACTGCTCCTCACAATTAGTTAACAGTCACTCCGCCCCACTCCGAGCACTTGTAGGACATCCACAGCCGCAACTGGAGCTGTAGGTTTCTAGAACCACAAACCCATTAACAGATTTCCCACCAGCAACGCCCTGATTTTACAGGCACCACTGTGTTACTGTACTCGTAAAGGGCTCACAAACCTTGAGCTTCTAAGTCTTGCCTTTCGAAACACTGGTAATTAATTATAAGATGCCTCGGGAGAAAAGTAACACCCTGTGGGAAGTTCATCTTTGCATTTCAAAAGGCTCGGTGAGGAACAGCCAAGAATCACGGAATGGTTTGGGCTGGAAGGGGCCTGAAGGATCGCCTAGTCCCGGCGCCCTGCCTCCAACACTAAACACACTCCTTATTCCAATACAACGTTATTCCAAAGGCTATTCAGACCCGCAAAGTTTTCCTTCGGCTCTTGATCCTGGGGTATAACATTGACTGGCAGACCCGGATCCTCGGTACCGGCAGAGCTGCCCGCGAGCCAGGCAGGGACCAAGGCAAAGTTAAGGTCATCCCCCAGGGCAAAGTTAAGGTCATCCCCCAGGGCAAAGTTAAGGTCATCCCCCAGGGCAAAGTTAAGGTCATCCCCAGATCACCCGCAACGCGCAAAACACTCCGCAGGAAAAAAACCACCCTGAACCTGCGGATCTCAATGGGATCCCCCTGCAGCGCTGCCCGGGCTCCGAGCCAGCTCCTGCCCCGCGAACTCCCCGCACACACCCGCCTCCCCCGAGCCCCAGCCCCGCAGAGCTCCGGGAGCCGCCGCGGGGGGGGAGGGACGGCGCGGACCCGGTGTCGGTGCCGTTCCCGGTGCCGCGGTCAGGGCGGCCCTGACCCCGCGGTGCATCACCTCAGGGACGGCGGAGCCGGTGCCTCCTCCTCCTCCTCCTCCTCCTCGTGCTGCCGCTTCCCTCTTCCCTCTTCCCCGCTCCCCCTTCCCGCCTCCTCCCGACGGGGCCTCTTCCCGGGGCTCGCGCGCACGTCACGGCGCAGGGGGCGGGGCGAGCGGCGGCACCGCCCATTGGCTGAGGAGGCGGCTCCGCGTGGGCGGGGCGGGGCGGGGCGGGGCGGGGCGGGCACGGCACGTGAGGCGCACGTGGGGGCGCGCGACCCCCTCCCTCAGCGCCCCCCCCCCCGTCCCCCCGTCCCCTCAGGAATCGCCGCCTTCTCCCCGAGATCCTGAGGCGGGGAGTGAATGCGCCAGGAAAGGTGGCGACCCGCCCGCAAGGGGACGGCAGCGCCCAAGGCTCCTAAACGCTCGACAGGGGCGACAGGAGTCAGAGGGGTCGGCAAACAGTCGGAAAGTTTTATCGGTGATTTACACACTTGGCGTGGAAATTGGTATGTTGGTCCCTCAGCTGCTATGCAAGCACACGGCAGTGGGTTCTGGATAAAGGGGTAGGGTGAAAGGGAAGAGAGAGAGAAAGAGAGAATTGAAGAGGAAGGAAAGGAGGGAGGAAGGAAGGGAGGAAAGGAAAAAGAGATCACCAGTCCTGGTTCCAGCGTCAGTCCAGCTGCGGGAATGTCAGTCAGTCCCAGTTCCAGCGACTCAATCCTGTTGATGGGATGTCAGTCCCGGTTCCAGCTGCCGATGCGGCGGTGTCAGTCCGGCCGGTGGGACCAACCGGGATGTGGGACAGCCGTGCCCCCCCAGCCCCAGGCTGGGCTCAGTCACCCCCACGGGCAGCGTCTGCCCTTGCCCTCAGGCGCCCCCCGCTCCCCACACCCCTGGCACAGGGAGAACGTATTTCAGGGCCCTGGGAGGACACCTCAGCCAAGGCCAGTAGGGTCTGGCCATGTTAACTGTGCTCGTCCTTCAGCGGGAACACACGGGTTGCTCAACGAGCGCTTCCCGCGGCACTCGGGCTCCAAGTGTCCTCCCCAGGGAGGTTCTTCCAGACGGGAGCCTGGGAAGTAAAAGTGGAGTGCCCCCCAACTTCAACAGCACCCCCAGTCCCCCAAGAAGCGGGCATTTGTGGCAAGGGAGTGCTCCCCCTCACAGGGGGTTACCCTGGGGAGTGGGAGCTGCAGCTCGGGCGTTTGGGGGAGCCAAGCAGGGGCCTGGCTGGGCAGTTCTCCCTCCAGTCTCAGACGTGCTCTGGAGGGTCAAAAACTGTGTGAGAGGTTGGGGTTTGTACCTTGCTCTCTCTCTGTCTCCTCAGACAGACGCAGGCTCGTGACAGGCGGTGAGTCACAGAACACGTCACCAGCAAACGAACTCCAGTAACCTCCCGGGAGCTGCATTTCACACTGCAAATGGGAAAGTTTTCCTAAAGACAGGAGAAATAAGCCACTAATCTCCTGCTGCAAGTACACGTCTCTCCTCCTCCTCACGACTTCAGGGCTGTGCTGTGCACAGTACGTTCCCAGGTGCACCTTGAAAGGTCATCCCAAACCGAGGTACGAAGCTACAATGTGGTATTAAAACATTTCTGTTGCGCTTCACCTTATCAGACATGTTACTAAAATTTTTTTTGACCAACATGCACCCAAGACACACCTTTAAATCTGTAACTGCTGGAACTTTCAGAAGTTGTTCTATACCATCTCTTGGGATTCTGAGTAGAGCCACTGAATGAAAAAGTCTGAACCTGATTTAGTTTGCAATGTGTTCACACTGTTATCCCATCACTCACCTTTCATGCTGCTTAATAGGAAAACTTATAAAAATTAAAAGAACTTAATAAAACCCTATCACTGCTGAAATGCAAATAGCTGCATGGGTGGCAGCAGCAGGAATGTTCACATAAACCTGTTCCTGTTCTTAAGAAGTCAACTTTAACACAGTGCTGCTTAGAGATACTGTTGGGTCAGGCTACACGTCACTACTGGTGCCCTTATGACAAAAATGCTGTGCCAGCTATTTACAGTGAAGTGAATAGCTTGGGTTCCAGCATCAGCTGGGGAGCAAGTGGGAAAGGAAAAAAAAAAACAAACCCCAAATCCCCATGTGCAAAAGTTTCCTGAAGTTCAACAAATTGATGACACCGTTTTATCCAATTAGTAAAAGCCTAACTCTGGGTGTCAGGAGAATGAGAAAGACAAGTGCAGCTAACCTTCAAAGCCAGTTTGCTGTGCTCATTTTGCTGTAAGGAGGCTGTGGAGGGGTGCCACCAGATTTTACCAACACCTTTTGACAAACCTCCCAGGCCAAAGCAGTGCAGTGTGACGGGCACTGAGCTCCCTCCTGGTCTCTCGGTTTTTCCCTGGCAGAGCTGTTCCACAGCCCACCTTCCCTTCCCTTTAGAGGCTGTTTACCTGCAGCTCACCGAGGCTGAAAAGCAAAGCAGCCGCTCTCCTTACCTTCCTTCCCAGCTTTTACACAAGCAATTGGAAGGAGGCACTGCCACCTCTGCTTCCTGCCACTTATGCCCATCATCTGCTGTTGTCCTCCCCGGTCCAAATTGCTGCCGTGTTTCATCAGCTGCATCATTTGCCCTGCTTGTCACCACAGTGCTTGTAATCTTGATTTTCTGGAGTGCTGTACATTAATCCTACGAGTTGTGTTGCTCAATGATTGCCCAACCGCAGCTGTTCCTGAGCACTCCTGGCTGAATCACTGCGTGGTCGTTCCCGTTGTTGACGTGGGAATATGTGGGAATCTGACACCCCAATTTTTGTCTCAACTTCACTGGGCTTTCAACCTTCCCAGTGCCAGGCAACAATGTGACTTCAGGAGTGCTGCTTTTTTCCCCTCCTTTCTTTCTTTCCTTCCTTCTTTCTTTCTTTGGAAAACACTCTTTTTCACATAATCTTTGTGTGATTTTTGGGGCTGTCCTGTGCAGGTCCCAGAGTTTTCACAATGATCCTTCCAACTCAGGCTATTTTATGATCTTATGATTCTTTCTTTCCTTCTCTTTATTTCTGTGCCTGGTCCTGTTCCTTCCTGTCATTTTTGGCACTGTTGCGAAATAGATGTGATTAAAGCTGCCTACTTTTAATTCTGTGTAATTCTAATTTATTTTCTATTTTAAGATTTTTGGTGTCAGTCAGCCCAGGGAGTAAGTAGCTGTGGCCGTTTCTGATGCCCTCATTTATTGACCAAAATGATGAATTCCTTTTAAGCTTCTATCTGGGCTTTAATATCAATCACTTGAGAGCCTCAATGCTTTCCTATAATTCAGCAAATCCTATAATAAGCTGTTTAAAAGCGTGGTTTAGAATTTCGCAGTGTGTAAGCAGAATGGGAACAGCCTGATGGACAAATGAAGGAGCTCCCTCAAGTGGTTAAAAATGTTACACGTTCCACTTAAATGTTTTCCTTTTTAAACCAGTATTAGCAAAATTACAGCAATTTTAGCTTTAGAATGTAAAACCAGTCATAAATATAGCACTGAATGAGCTTCTATTTTTGCATAACCAGAAATAATGGCGTGCATTTAAGAGGCCCAAACTCGGTCAGGCAAGTGCTACACTTAAAAAAGAAAATAATTTAAGAAACTGTGGAGGACTTCAGCCCGATCTGATAATGCATGACTGAATTTTGGCAGGAAAAGCGAAAACTAGCTCCAGCAGCTATCACATTGTTGAGGATGCCTGAAGTGTTTATAAATTATAAAGATTGCTTTTTAAAAATGCCGGCTCAAGTTTCACAGTTTCTGCTATCAGCACGTCAAGATTCTGTGTGTAATTACCCTTGCTCCTCTTTACTCCGCGTGAGGCGTAGAGTTTTCAAAATATTTGGTGCAAGAGATTCAGATCAGCAAACTTTGGAGGAAAGACAGAAGCAGCAGGAATTACACTTGCATTCCAAGCCATGGAAGCTGCTGGTTTTGCTGGCGGATGAAACACACGGGGAGAAACACTCGCATCCCTCAGCAGAGGGCAGTGGTATCCTTACTCAGACATCACATTTTGCTACCGAGCTGAAATCATCCTTAAAAAAACCCCCCCAAAGTGAAGCCCTGCTGCCAGCCAGCAAGTTTCTGGCTTCCTCTCCCGGCTCAGAAATTCAAGCGATGAACTTCTTGCCATGACCAAGCAGGAGGTGCAACAGCCAACTTAACTTGCTGTGATTCCGCTGCTGAAAGGGAAACTTGCATTGTTTTTTGAGGGGCACATAAATTTTTCCTCTCCCTACCATTTTAGGCAATAGAATGAATCTTGCCAGCTGGGCTTCTGTAATAGTTGGGGGTTTATTTGTTTAAGCTGAGGAGGTTGTTTCCTCACTATATTTAAAAAAGGAGGAGATCCATCTTATCTGGCTAAACATCAAATCCTGACAGGCATTGAATCTGTGTAACTTCTGTCGAACTGTGCTTTCTGTAGCTGTTCTTCACCCTTTCTGACAAATCAGCTTTCTCCTTCTGTTAGGCTCAGAAACAATTTCATCTGGGTCCCAACCACATTTGTAGATTATCATCGTTCTCCTCATGACACCAGCTCAAACCAACCTCAGATTTGTTTTGCAGCTTATTCTGCTGCTTATTAAGAATGAAAATACTGAACTGCCTCAATGAGAGGGTCTCTGAAGTTGTTTCAGCAGGGATACACGGAATTAAATGTGCAGTCAGCCCTTGAAGGGTGACTTCAGAGGGACAAGTTCCAGAACAAACAGGTCTAGTTACTGGTATTGACTCTCCTGCATAGAATGGCTTTCTAAATATTTTTGTGGAAACGCAGCACTGAACTTGGCCAGCATCTCCTTCCCGCTCCTACAGTAGCCACTGTACATATTCCTTGTGACTGCACAGGCTGCCAGCTGTGCTGCACAGCTGGGACCCTTCCTTGGGAAGGTAAGGCACAGCAGGTGGGAGAGCAGACATTTTCTCCTGCTTTGATGACAGCTTACTACTCTGTAGTTGTAATCTCTGCCTCTCCATATTTTATAAGCATCTGAATCCCTTCTCTTTTTCCTAAATAAATACAAACCACTTTGCTATTGCTCTCCCCGCAGCTGCTAAGGGGGAGAAAACACTGTAAGCCAGTATTTTTACCAATTTCTTGCCTCCCACTTATTTGTTACAGTATAAACACGCTGACTGCTGATGGACATGGAAGAGAATTAGTGCTTATGGAATGACAGATCCAGGATGATTCCCAAGACAGCTGTTTGCAGGTAATCATGCAGTCCTACCTATTCTGTACTTTGCAAAGTGTATGTTCTGGGGACTGATAACTTTCTATGATGTGCAATAATCAGTTTTATCACCTTTCTATTGTGGGAGATTTTCACAGCCTTCTCTGCTCCCCAGCTCTGGAAACTGAAACATATTCTTAGGGCAGGGCATTCCCACACAGCTGCGATATATACATATATATATATATATATATAATCTTTTAGACTGTCTTAAAAAATAACATTATGAGCTTGGGGGAAAGGTGTGGGAAAAACTTGAAAGGTGTGGTAAAAAACCCACTGAGGTGCTATGGTGAGAACAGACCAGCCTCTTTGAGGGAGTGTGGGATCCTTAGGGTCACCAAGGAGAGATCTTGCTGAGAAATAACACATAGGGCACATGGGGAACACCAGGGAGAAGTCCAGGAGCATCTCAATGGCAGCTGGAATCATAATGCCAAAAGTGGTTGATCTGTAATAAAAGACCCCCAAAAATATGAGAACATGGGGGAAAAAATAATCCTCATCCAAAGCAGGACATATGTCTCAGAGGAGAACAAATATCTTCCTAAAGCCATGGAAGGTTGCCTCTCCACTAGAAACTAAGAAAGAAAGGAGATTTTTCACTTTCAGTGTCAGATGTTTCCTCTATTCCACCTTGTTTTAATCCCTGCAAAGACAGATGACACGTACCAAAAGTCGTCCCAAGCAGGAGACATTTCTAAATGTGCCCAGCCAGCTCTTTGGCTGTTTCCATGGCGATGAGGCAGCGTGTCCCGCTGCTCTCCCTTCTGCGAGCGCCTTTCCCAAGCCTCACACGGTCTGACAACGCCGTGCCTGCGGAGCTCCCCTGCCAAAAACTTCCCTCTTCTCTGCTCAAGGACAGTCCCATCTGCTCCTTCCTGCTTCTCCCTGATTTTGGAAACACCTGGCTAGAGAGGGAATCCACCCGTGTGTTTGCTTCTCTGCCGCAGTGATTCAGGCCAAGGAGGGATTGCTGCTGCTCCTACAAGTGCAGGGACTGGAGAGGGCAGTGCTTTCCTGTCTTAGAAAGAAGTTTTGGGTAGTGGTAAGGCAGAACACTGTAGGAGGCAGGAGCACAGACAAAGCAGAAGGAAAGAGAATCCAGAGTTCTGCCTAATCTCCCAAAAGAGTCGGACTGAAACTTGGCACCACTGGCCATAGCAACAAGTAGAGCAGTAAAGAATGTACAGCCTTGGTACAATGCAGTGCTTATTGAAGGAGACGGATGACAGGCGTGAAGGAACACTTCCCAACCACTGAATTCAGATAGGTCTGTGTCACAGCTGAGTCTCTGGCAGCTCTCAACAGCATTTCACTGAAAGTGAAAAAAACAAATTAGAAGTCAGAGGTACAAAGCTGAAAGGGGTGTTTTTGCTATCAGCTGAGGACTAGCAAAAATGGGAGGTTCTGATGGAACTACACTGGGAGGTGAAGCAATCTGCAGGGCTTGCTGCAGTTGATCTGCCTTGGGCTGAGTTGATGTGGTTACAAAAACATCTTTGTGCTCAGCACTATTCCGTTGTTGGCCTAGTGCCTTGAGGCTTACATGCTTTGGAAATATGGATGAGGAGATGAAAACTTGAGCTTGTTTAAAGAATTTAAATCTGAAGATGGCAGACCCAGGAGAGGGATTCTGAGTTCAGGCATGTAGGTCATGCAAGAGAGGTCTTGTCTTCACCAGCAAGTTAATATGAAATATAGTAAAAGTGTTCCTGTTAGTTCAACCCTTGCCCACACAAAAAAAATCCCTCATTGCATAAAGTGGCTGGAGAAACATAAATTGACAAAGCAACCAGAGAACAAGGTAAACTTTGAGTGAATTCACTTCATCCTTTGCCACTGCACTTCCTTTACAGTAGTGACCCACGTTAGGGACCACCATCAAAACATCCAGCAGTGCTCACTCCCCACAGTTTTTCCACTTGAGCTTTCCTCAGTGGCTGCTGACTCCCTGCTTCCTAATTGTGAGCTTACTGCCCGAGATGCAAAAGGCTTGCAGGGCCTACAGCACCGATCACCCACCTTCAGTGCAGAAGTCTTGGGTTTATTATTTTGAAACTGTGTGTAACAAGACCTGGTTTTCCTGTTGCCCGCTGATCAGACATCAAGTTATGGGAGAATCTCTGGCATGATGCTACTGTAGTCTATGATTTTCGGAGGAAGGATCCAGGCTGAAAGCTTCCTGGTGACATTCCAAGTAAGCTGTCATGAGAAGAGAATCCGACACCCAAGACCTCAGCACTGAGGGAAAATCAGAGGGTTTCATCTACTCAAAGTGTAGAACTATAAATGCTAACTCAGTAACTCCCCAGGAATGAGCATGTGCCATGCTGAGACTGAATGCATCATTAGCAAATCCCCGAGGCCGGATCTCTATTTCAGACTGCGCAGTATAACAGCTCCAGGGAACATACAGCCAGAGGATGCTGATAATTTCACAGTTTCTGCTTCCCCGCGAGGCAGAAAATAGAAGTGCTCTGAAGCTCTTTCCCAGGAACACAGAAGTACCCTTTTCCAGGGCCATCAAAAGCAGAGGAAGATAGGTGTGTTCTCTGCAATCTGGGAGAGAGGGAAGCAGAATAGTCTGCTCAAGGAGGCTCACGGCTGATCAGCAGGCTGTGTGGACTGAAGCTATGGAACTGGTCCCTTGCGGAAGAGATGCTGGGGAGGGAAGGCTCAGGTAGGTGGAAGTCTCAGAAGTCTGTACAATCCCCAGCGGATTCACAGACACCATATCAGTGTCTCCCCTCGCAGCACAGCTTAATAATTCTCCTTGTGCGCCTGCCCTTTATCACGAGCAACCCATGGGAAAAACTTTCAGGACAGATGACTCAAGGTAATTTTGTAGTGTGACTGCATCCTCAGAGAGAGCAGACAAAAAGGGAAAGGCAGACAGCCAGGCGGTCTCTCGCACGCTGAGGTCAAATTCCCCTTTCTGTCACTCCCGGCTACAGGAAAGTTGAGGACGAGGGAGAGGTACCAGACACGCTCCCGTGTCTGCTGGCAGAGAGGCACCAGGCAGACAAACACACGCTCGTGTGAGCACAGCCATGTAATCTCTGCTATCAGCAAGACCATGCCCGGGTTTCACTCCTAAATGTCTCAACTTCTCTGCATAGCTCGGATTGCACAGTACATGCCTCGGCTGTGTGAGATGTGCTGCTGGCTCTGGGGAGGAATTATATCAGGTTGGCTGCAGCTGGGAGCGTGTAGCATGACTTCAGGCCTCATTAGATGCACACTTGACAAGTTTTCTGCACAAACATGAAGGGAAGAATGGTTTTCTTAACAAAACAAAGCTTATACAGTTGTCCTCTGTGTGTGTGGAAGGGAGTGTCTGTCTGTCTGCCTTAGCTGTCTTTTACCTCCCATAACTTTTGAACCCACTGGCCAATTTTACGCAAGTCAGATGGAGAGACAGAGGTTCAAGGAATATTCAGTTCCAACGGGTGTTGTGAAAAAAATCAGCCTACTTAGAGGACAGTCTTAATTACAGCCCTGAATGGAACAAAACTGCACATGAACTCAACTTCTATTGGAATAAGAATTTAAGTTGGCAGCGACTGCATCTAGTCCAGTCTCCTGCTCAAAGCACAGTCAGAGCTTCAAAGTCAGAGGAAGCTGCTCAGGGCCTCAATTTGAAACCTCCAAGGTGTCAGGAATCCGCTCTGGACCTCAGCTGCACAAAACAAACACGCAGAGCACAACTCGTGTGGCTCTGCCGATCAGGGAATTAATTTTCCCCTCTTTCAAAGAAGGTTTACAAGTGGCAGCCAGTGGCAAAGCCTGCAACAATCCCCACACCAGGCAGTCCATAGGGCTCTGCTTATGTTAAATACATTTAACCAGCAGCCAGTTACTTTATTTTGGCACTCTGTGGCAGTTAATGATTCCAAGTACAAAGGTCAGACTCAGAGACACAAGGCTTTGTGTATCCCATTGTTTGATTTACCAGAAGCTGCAAGGAAAGGAGCACTGCTGTGTATTGAGTGGGAACTACAAGCTACACATCCAGCCTGACAAGCTAATGAGAACAAGTCATTCATTAACAGGAGACTTGCTGCTAGGCAAACACACACAGCTGGTATGGGAGAAGAATTTGGATGTGAAATGAGACAGTGTAGCTGTTTTTTTTTATAAGACATTTCCTATTTCAGCAAGTTTACAGTCTAAATAAAGACCACACAGAACACATTAAGAGCCTGATCAGAGAAGATTTGGGCTTATGCCTTTTCTGAAAGGTTTGGTAATGAGCAGAGAGGCAGAATTTGCAAAGAGAACGGAAATATTTGCATGTTTAACAGAAGGAGCAAGTTTTAAATATAAGTGAGATTTGATTACAAATGTATATGCTGCTCTCTTGGGTACCAGTCTATTCTGTGCACACACACATATTTACATTCACAGAAACATCTTACAAAACCTTGGTGCTTTCTCCTGCTTCAGCTGTTCAATTACATTTTTCTTTAGAGCAGTTTCACATTTCTGAGCATTTTTTAATGGAATAACATTAAAGTTGGAAGCTGAAGAGCATGGCTATTTAATAACTGTGTGAGGAAGGAACACAGTGTCATTAGAAAGATAAAGTAAGCACTTGCAATTCTTGCAAAATCAAATAAAAAATCCTGCCAAGAAAGAATCTATCTGGACACTGTGGAATGGAACAATAACAATATTTTAGACCAAACTCTGACTCCTAAAGCGATTTAATTATTTAGGACTATTACACAGAGCATGACACCATTCATGGCCAGGGCACAAGTGGTCCAGAGCAAGGCTGGATCCCTGCCATCCTAAACTTACAACACAGAGCACCAATCCTGCGAGAAGTTGTATCCTCAGGCTTCCTCACAAGATCAAAGACTATATTCAGAAGTGTGTACAGCTCAAAACAATACCAGGAGTGCAATCACAGAGGGATTCATTATTGTAACAAGGGCAACTTCACAAGATGTGGTTTATGAATTAAAAAAGGGAAATGAAGGTGCTGGGCAAGGTAGAGGGGAAGGAGGTATAAAAGGGAGACTTGCACATGAAGCAAAGAGCATGGAGAGGAAACACTGCTGATTCCAGAGTCTTAATGGTCTTTTCCTATCTAAATGACTCTATAATTCTAACTCCATCTTATTTTAGCTGCACATCTTAGAAAAACAAGAGAAGGATGTTTTTTCTTTCCCTCTGACTAATGTAACCTTTATTTAGCTTTAGACTGTCGTGGTGGTTATGTTAATTCAAACACAGCACAGTCGTCATCAGAGAAAGCTAAGATGGGGCAAGGCTGCTCTCAGAGGCATTGATGGAGGTACTGCAGTACAGTTTTGTGCTCTGAGGCATTTGCTCTCGCTTAACTAAATGTCAGCTCTCTGGATACAAACCTCTCAGGGAGAGGAAACAGAAAACACAGGAAGAAAAGCTTCCATCTGCAAACTGAGAGAACTCTCTCATAATCCAATGAGCTACTGAGATTTCAAATTAGGAATCAAAAAAATTAGGCTCCTAAAGACAAATTAAGGCAATCCTGGAACTCTGGTGGCAAAACAGTCCTATTGACCCACCTGCAGCTGAATGCCTGAAAGCCTGAATCATCACCAGCGCTGTCGAGGGACCTCATATTACCTCAGCAAATGTACTTTATCAGTGATCATTGTGCAAGCTTAGTACTAATTTGCAATTCCCAGCAGATGCAGAGACTTGTCATCATTTTTGTTTGGTAGAGGCAACATTTTCCACAGAAAAAGGCAAACAAACAACATTCTTAATGTTCTTATTTAGCATACCCTTCTACAGCCTTTGGTGCCTGGAACAGATGCTTGGGAAGGGTGGTGCAGCTGTAGTACTTAGAGAAATATACTGGACAGGAAAAAAATTCCCAAAGAAGTCCTATAATGTCCTTATGTCCTGTGATGGAGGCTGTGAAGGGAGATGGGTTCCACCAGGATGGGTACAGCTCCTGCAAAACCTCAGCACAGTCTCCGTGCCGCTGTTGACACACAAGGCCCAGCCCCACCGCTGGGACCCCTGAGAGTGCTTAGTTACTCAGCACATGTAACCCAAAACACAGGGCCAAATAAAAGGAGAATGGGGATGCCTGAGATGCTGTAGTGAGCTGGCTGCCTCTACACACAGGCACACTCATCTTTTCCACTACAACACTGTGTGCCCAGGCCCTTCCCTTCCTCCACGCAGAGCCCTCTGTGGTTGGCATCGATGTTTAGACCAGTGGCAGTGTCAGAAGAGTGGTTTGGATGAGGACAGAGCTGAAGCAGCAGCAAAGACAGAACAAAAGGCTGGCTGCCTGGAGGAGGGGGATGAGTTGGGTGGTGGGATGCACCATTTGTGGGAGTGTGTGTGTGTAGAGTTTTAATTTTATCTGTGGTGGAAGAAAGAACAGTTATTGACAGGGGAAACCTCATCTGTCAAGGCTGCACGTGAACCCCTCCTGTGCTGCTGGGCAAAATCTGTTAATTCCCCAGAATGCTTTTATCTTTACAGACTCCCACTGAACAGGCATGAGGGTACCCCAAGCTATCCTGCACGCACTGTACACAAATTCTAATTTAAATCATAGTAATGATTTGAAATTACTTTTAAGACAACACTGAAACAGTACCTATTGTGCCATGACAGATGTGAGCAGACAGGACATTTTAAGAGCTGTCAGTCAGAAATGAAAGAGTGAGCTCCTGTACGTGTTACACCAAGGAATGACATCCTCCCTTTGATACAGCTCAGCACTTACAAGCTTTCAGCACTTATTGCAGAGCAACTAACCTTGTGTCACAGGGCCTTTATCAGATTTTTAAATCTTTCTTTTTCTTTTCAAAGCCTTTTCCCCAAGAGCCGTGAGTGGCTGCACCTCAGAAACCTGGTGGCTGCCTGGTGTCAGGCAGGTACAGCCTGGGGCATTAGAGGGACACAGAGCAGCAATGCCTGGGCTGTGTCTTGGACAGTGCCCACTCCCTTTGCAGACGTCCCAGGGGAGCTGCAGCTGTCCTGAGCTCCACAGCTTGTTCTGGCACTGCAATTAAAGCATAAAATCCTGACATGCTACGCACAGGTATCCCTGACTCCTGAGAACCCTCTTAACAAATACCATAACTAATACATCCCTGGCCTAAATACCAGCCAAAGGTTTGACACAAATCTGTTTCTCTGTGGAGCTTTGATACGCAGAAGGAATATGAGCTGGAAGAAGAGCAATGATTACCCCTAGAATTCATTTTCAAGCCACCAGCAGCACACTGCTAGCTATTTTTTCCTGAGAGACAAACAGGAACTGCCCAGTTGACTCAACGCTCAGGCTCAGGAGTCTCCAGTTTATCCACAGGCTCCTCCTGGCACAGAAGCCATACTTTAGGCAGTTGACAGCAGCATTCTCATGACACATAGTGCTGAGCACGTAAGACTGCTCAGCCAGCAATTTTTTGACTGTGATTTTTGAAGCACACTGTGGATGGGGAGCAAATGCATTGTCAGTGCTTATAAGAAGCTTCAAGAAATGGATATACCATTAATATTTAAAGTCAGTTTAGAGCTGTTTCTAGAAATACCACATTTCTTGTCAGGCACATGACTGTAACCTCAGTGCTGCCTTTGTTCCTTGGTCCTTTTTATCCCTTACTTGAACAGCTCATGAATGGCAGATTAACTGGAAGCCCAAAATCACCAGCACAGTAACTGTTACTGATGCCTTATTAACTGACAGTGCCAGACCTCTTCAGAGGAAATTACCTTTGAGAAACAGCCTATTCCTGATGCTTATTGAGGCTGATAACATCACAGCTGATAATAAGAGGTAGCATTGGTGCAGATCTTACCTCTTGTCTCTGCATGGTTAAGAACCATGACGCTGTGAAGTAAACACTTCCTAGCTCCTGTTGTAACAACCAGGAACATGTGGCTCAGTGTCACCGGTGACTCAGCAGCACAGAGACAGTTTCAGTTTGGGGAGTTCCTTGTTTCTATCCCCACTGCTGTTCTAGCAGGGGTTCCACAAGGGTAGTCACCAACCAGGGCATCCCCTGTTTGTGTTGCACCAGGGGAACAAGTGGGGCACTCTGAGGGTCTGGCTTGTTTAGCACAGAACCAGCAATGGGCAGGGCACTGGCTTTGAAGCTTGTTTTACAGGATACAGCATGGTCTTAAAATACTATTACAAACAACAAAAAACCCATGCTGCAGCCCTCTTCCCCCTGCAACAGGCCTTCTCAGAAAGCCCCTGCCTGACCCCATCCCCAGGAAAGATGGTTCTGTGTGTCAGACAGGTTTGCTGCAGTCGGGCATTAACGTAACCCTCAGTGAGCTGCTTTATGTGCACAAGCTGCTGGGAGAGAGAATGAGGGATTTCAAGAGATCTGAGGAATAAGAGCAGTGTTTAAATCCAATTCTCCTTGGTGCACTTACATATAACAGTCTCTTGACACTGGCATCTTCTTTTAAAATGCTAATGGCCTTCCTCTGGGTAGTTCTTCATGAGCAAGTAAAAGGCATTAGGAAAGAAAAATAGTTTTTCTGTTGATTTTTAACGAGGGCTCTATCCTACGTGGCAACTGCAAATGGCATGAGGGAGTTCTGTGTTTGTTGTCTCTACAGTCTCCAGAGAACATATATTTTGTTTACAAGGCAAACCATTTATAAATGCCAAACCCTGCAAATTCTGGCTGGAACGAGACCAGGAAATATCTCCACTGCAGAGTTTACCCATGGGCCGGTTCTGCCCGGGACTGTCCATCCTGCAGGAACACCCTCTGCTGACATCCACATATCCCTGCCCGTACAAGGTCCCCGACTTGGCAACACCCCAGATGTTCCCAGCACTATTTTAAGAACTGTTTTGTTGTGCGTTATTAGCAAGTCTGTCTGTAATTCCCGATCTCCCCAACTTTCTCAGTCCATTAATTCAGTGAGTTAAGGCATTCCAGCCTGTGTCAGAGTACACACCAGCCCAGTGGGATGAGCTGTCCCTAATTTAGGCAGAATTATCATTGCAGCAGGGTGCAGTTCAAGCACATGCAACAGTACGGATGGCACCTTGTGATCCTGGGAAGGTAGAACATGACCTCAGAATTCCTGTCACGGAAAGCTGACTTTCACAGAGCAATGAGAGGAATGTCTCCTCACCTTCCCACCCCAGGATGGCCACACAGAGGTTGGAAGCTGCATGGCTCCAAGAGAATTTGTCTCTGTCACATCAGTTCTAAGTGGTGAAGGCATCCAAGGGGAGCAGCACTGTGGCTCATCCAGGATGAAGCAACATTGCCAAGGCATCGCTAAAATGGTTGCTAGCGTGGAGAGTGAAATATTTCCAAGACTCTGGGTCCTCTGAACTGTGACAAGCACCATTATCTTTTGGGATGAAACCTCCTCCCTTCTGCTTTGGAGTGCTGACATTACGGAAGCCAAAAGAAGACAGTTTACTAAACAGTTACAGAGCTGAGTGTATGTTCAAACACCCAATGACAATACCCTGTTGCCAACCACACCTGGCCACCAACATATCACATTATTCACACAGCAGTGCCTTCCTCCTCCTCCATGCCCTTGGCCAGGACAGCAGGTCCCTGTGGAAGCCCGAGGAGTCAACCTGGGGCCTGGTGACCCATGGAGGACACGGAATCACAGGATCACTTATGTTGGAAAAAACCTCTGAGATCATCAAGTCCAACCTGTGGCCAAACACCACGATGTCAGCTAGACCATGGCACTCAGTGCCACATCCAGTCTTTGCTTAAACACCTCCAGGGACGATGACTCCACCACTTCCCTGGTCATCCTGTTCCAATGTCTAATCATCCTTCCCGTGAAGAAATTCCTCATAATCTCCAACCTAAACCTGCCCTGGCCCAGCTTAACACCATGTCCTCTTGGCCCATCGCCTTTTGCCTGGGAGAAGAGACCAACTCCCCCTTGGCTACAAAAACCTCCTTGCTTGGGTTTGTAAGTGAACCAGCCTGGCTGCATCCTACAGGGAGAGCACGTTCCTTGGGCTGGGGCAGCCTCGGGCACTGCCTTAACCAGAGTTCAGGAAGTCCTTGAGACAATGCTCTCAAGCTCATGGTGGGATCCTGGGGATGTCCTGTTCAGGGGCAAGAGTCGGATTCAGTGATCCTGATGGGTCGCTCCCAACTCAGGGTATTCTATGAGGAAGAACTTCTTTCCATTGAGGGTGGCAGAGCCTTGGAACAGGCTGTCCAGGGAGGGCCACGGAGTCTCTCCTGGAGGCGTTCCAAACCCACGTGGCCGCGTCCCTGTGTCACCTGTTCTAAGTGACTCTGCCTTGCCTCCGCAGAGATCCCTTCCAAGCCCTGCACTTCTGGGATTCTGTGTGCCGCGGTGGGGCGGGCTGGGCTGTGGGGGCGACCGCCCTCCCCCGCTCCTTCCTTCCCTCTTTCCCTGCCTCGCTCCCTCCCTCCCTGGGCGGACCGGAGGCGGCCGCGGGAGCCGCTCCGTCCGCGCTCCGCCGGCGCTCTGTGGTCCAAGATGGCGGCGGGGGCTGCGGGGGCGAGCCCGTGAAGCCCCAGCGCGGAGCTCCGCGGGAGCCGCCGGGTCCGGCCGCGGGAGCAGCGGGACGCGCCTGCCGGGCCGGGAGCGGCGGGATGTGAGCGCGGCCCGCCATGGGGCAGCAGGTGGGCCGCGTCGGCGAGCCGGGCGCGGGGCTCCAGCACCAGCCGGCGCCGCAGCAGCAGCAGCAGCAGCCGCAGCCGCGGGGACCGCGGGGGAGCAGCGCGGCCAGGCCCGCGGGCCGCCGGCGGGAGGCGGCCGGGCGCTCCGCAGAGGGAGGATTCAATGTCTTCACCCAGCACGGTGAGCGGCCGGCGCGGGGGGGAGAGGGGCGCGATCGGCCTCGCTCCCCTCCCTCTTTTGTTGCCGTGGGTTTACTGGCGGAGGGGAGGGGCGGGCGGGGGGAGCGGGGCACACACGGCCCCGGGGGGATGCTCGCCCCGGCCGCCGCGTCCCGGGGGATGCTCGGCCCCGGAGGAGCTTTATCCCCCCGGAGCTCGGGACCAGCCGCCGCGGGAGCGGGGTGGTGCCGCCGGGAATCGGGACTCGCGGCGCTCGGTCGCTGTCACCGCGGCGGTTCCGAGCTCTGGTTTTGTTTACAAAGGTAAAGGTAACATGTGCTTTGTCTTCTTGTCTGTTTGCTGAGGCGTTTCTGACTTGCCCTTCTAGATCTGCGAGTCTCTATATAGCTCCTGGCAGAGCAAACAATTTCGTTTTGTCTGGGGTGTTATAGCTGCCATCTGATTCTTGGCTGAAGTTTTTGCCTGTCCACTTCTATTCTTATTGCTGTAAACCCGTACGGGAAATGTTTAATGTAACACGATTCGTTTCTATAACCTCTTAGGAGGCTCCTGCAACTTCAAATCCTGCTTTGCAACCACTTTTTTTTTATTACACCTATTTGTGCATTATGTTAAGATGTTGCCAGGTTTTGGAAGGTATGAATGATCAACTGTCTGCCTTGACAAGCATGGTTAGAATAGATGTGCAGATGCACCTCTAATCCTAAAGACCTGAATCAGCTCTGGAGAGCTTGGCTGGCTTGGCTTTAGGTGGAGAGGGATGTCAGTGTTTATAAAGAAAGGCTGCTCCTGACAATACATGTTTTCTTTTGCTCAATACAATGAGAGTAGGCAAAAAGATCGAGGAACGTGCAACCAGCAGTCTAAAAGTAAATATCATCTGCTGGGACTGCTGACATGTAAGTATCTATCACAACAAGAGCACAGCACTGAAGCTGGTTCCTAAAAATCTCAGCGTTATCACAGCTTTGGTGTTCAGGGAGCACTATCAGCTTTAGAACCAAAACAGAACGTGCTTGCTGAATGCCTGACCTACTATTACTACAATTAAAACCAAGAGCTGTTGTGTTATTACATCTCTCAACCTTAATGTCACTAACTTCACGTTTTACTCTGCCATCTTTGTATTTTTGTACATCGAAAGGCACTTTGGCAAAAACATTCATGTGGTAAATCATGCTGCACAGTCACAGCGTCAGGAGATCTCAGAAGTTACGCACATACCTCACTTCTTCCAGTGGGGCAAGTCTGCCTTTAGCAGCAGAGCAGAATTGCTGAGGGGACTGCCAAGTGCACTCCTGCTCGTGTCAAACTGTCTGTCCGTGGTTTGGTACCAAGATGATTCTTTGGTTCCTGCTCTCACAAGGCAAGGACAGAAAGGACGTTTGTGGGAAGCACAGTACAGCGTGTGGGGATGTGTAGTGACTTCAGAATAACACAGTTGACACTGACTCAAGCACTTCTTTTCATTTCTTGCTGCGTGTTTTGGTAGTGATTTAGTTCAGCATCCTGAACAAATCCTTCCAGCTCCTCCCTCTGCCCTACTAAATTTTAAAGTTAAAAGGTAGGGAGCACTGTTGACATGCAGTGGCAGGGAAATGGAGAGGAAAAGGTTTCCTAAGCATGCATGCAGATCAAGACAAGTTATGTGCCCTGCCAGCCCTTCTGCTCTGTCTTGCATAGAACTAGAAGCAAGAATGAGCCTGAAAAGCCAACACACTGAATAAAACTCTTCAGTGCCATGTGAAAAGAACATTGCTCGGTGATAACAGCGATGGTATCTTTTAAAATAATTTCTCTACTATTTATATTGCTTAGGTTATCTGCCTCAGCAGGAAGATAATGGTTACAACTTAGGTTTCTGTTGCTTCTGTTATTTTCTATGCAGACTGTAAAGGAAGGTGTGTCAAAAATAAGATACAGTGTTTTGTTCTGTACAAGGAATGGGTTTTTTGGCAGTCCAGTTTTTGAGAGTTTCAGGACAGGCTTCAGACTCCTGTTCTGTCTCGGTGGTAAATTGTTTCCTGATTCCGTGCACATTTTACTAGGAATGAGCGAACAACTCAGTATTAATAATCTGTCGTAAATGCCAGCCAAAGGTGGGTACCTATTTGAGTGCTTGTCTTGGGCAGTAACTGAAGATACATGCTCCTCAATCTGTAGTTCACTTCCTTTATCAGAGAAACTGTTTCCTGTGATCCTGACTTCTCCTTATCAGAGGGGATTTCTCTCAACTTGTACTCTTATTTTTCATGTAATGACCTTTCTGCCCTGTTTTATTCAACTTGGCTTTCTTTAGGTGAGTTATATGCCTCTGCTGCTGAGATGCTCTGGTTGCTGGTGATATTACTTGATCCAGATTCCTCTTCTTTTAGTAATTTCTTTCTGAACTCGACCTTCCATCCTGTCTCTAGGACATGTGTTCACAGAGTATGAAAAGTGATGGCAAAAGCACAGGGTTCTGGGTTAGCACTCTTGGAGCAGTGACCAAACCAGCCAGTCACAGGTTTATCTCCCTTCCTTGGCTTTCCTTCTCATGGATATAAGGAACCCGTTGACTCTGTGAGACCCTTGCAGGTATAAATCCCTGCCTCAGCTCGTGTTGGCACATTTCAGACTACCCTATGCCAGGAGCAAACCATGCTAAGTGCTCTTGCCAGAGTTCATCTTGAAGGGTTGCTTCTTCTGGGTTATTTATGAAAAGGATGGGAATAAACAGTGTTTTCGGCCTCAGACCCATTTTGCTACAGGATTTGGAAGGATACCTCGTATCAAATAAATAAAGTGTAAAACTCCTTACGTTAAGGTACCAGAAACCTGAAACAAGCATTTGTACTCAACTAATTTGAAGTGTTGATATCCTTGCAAAATGGAGAGATCGAGTTGAGGCAGCTTGTCCTGAGCTTTGCTCTGTTACGGTTGTGTAACAGAAGCTCTATGGGAGAAGCACTACAGGCAGTCCCTGGTTCAGGATGTATTTTTGGAGGAAGCAAGGAATTTGAAGATGTTTTCTGTTTTATGGAAAGAACAAAGAGATCTGTATTGTGGCAACCCACTATTCCCTCGTGGGAAAAGACACCTCGACTGCTGGGGCTTTGAGCTCACCGTGGTATTCAGTCCTGTGAGCACTGCTATGAAATGGAGCAGGGAAGTCCTGAGCAAGCTGATACACCCGTGTCATCCATTAGCTGTGGAGCAGAGTTCTCCAGGATGCAAAAGATAATCACAGATTTTGCAGTCTGCTGCAATTAGCCGTTCAAAACACCCCTTCTTGAGCATTCCTGACATGTCTGTGACTTACAAAACCAGGCAGTGGATCATCAAGCACGTTGGTTGCTATTAATGTAGCAGAAAGGAAGAGTGTAAACAGAAGGATTATTCACCACTGGTGTTCCCATGTCCACTCCCTCAGAATTCAGTTGTACCACAGGCACAACAACTCCAGAGAGAAAAGCTGCAGCGAACACTAGTTAGGATCAAATTCTTACAGGTCAGTGCAACCAGAAGAGACAAGAAGTACTTGGTGCCATTACAGGATGAGCTTTCTTTCCCTTCCAGAGCAGGAACAGGGGAGAAAAGAGGGAAGTAGGTTATCTCCATATCCCTTTGAGTGGTTGGTTTGAGGAAAGGGGTACAAGCACCAACAACCAACAACTTCCAAGTTACATGGGCTCTGCTCGGCTCCTCGTACGACCTTTGAAGAGTGACACGCTCTTAATTTGCTTTCAGAAGAGCACTGATAACGCCCCACTGTACCAAGATACTCTTAGGAATGGTGTTAGCATGCTTTTCATCTCTGAAAAGACTTGCTGAGTGTTGTAGAGCACATACTGCAGGAAAATCAGATTATTTAAATCCTGGCAGGGAAGTCTTTCCAATACCTGTTTGCAATACTGCTACGGTTGCCTTGGTGATATATTTTGGGGTAGTGGAAGGCTCTGCCACACTTGAGCTTTTGATCCAGCAGGCGCAGGACATTTGTTCCCTGTTTTGTTTTCTAGAGGAGGAGTTTAGCAACCTTTTACTATGAGCATCAAGGTCAGGCAAGATAAGCCTATACTTTTAAAAATAAAATTATCATTAAAGCTCCCCTAAGGCAGTCGGAGTGCTATGCCACATGATAAAAACATTCTAAAATAGGAGGAAGCATAAATAACACTGTCCCTTTGAAATTCAGTGAAACTGGAGGGCTGGATGCAGGAAAATGGAAAGAAGGGGAAAAATAGGGTCAGTTTAACAACTGCACTTTGTGGGCTGCCTAAAATGTTCTTTATTTTTCATCCCAGTGAAATGCAGCAAGCTCAGGCCAGAACTACTTGCCCGCAGACTTTCCTGTCAGTAAATGCCCTGTGCAGATGGAGTATAATCACTGTATTCAGTGCCTGACTTTTTGTACTGTAAATCAGAAATCTTGTGGGACCATAATGTATAAATAACTTTTAACTAATTATTTGGGGAATAAAGGATAGTTCAGCTCAGTGTCTAGAGGAACATCTCTTGCAGAACATGAAATTATAGGCGTGTTCTCTGTTACATCATTCTCTGTGATATCTAAATTATTCCTGCAGATTCAGTTGCATTCAATATTGATTTTTATACCTTGTGTTAAGCCGAGATTTTCACTTACTGTATTTTGTAAATGAGAGGACTCTACCAACTCAGTGGAAGGGACAATATAATGCAGACTACTGATCTAATTCCTGCTATATACTTATTCCCTATGCACTTTGCACAGAGACAGGGAACACAGTCTGAAGAAGGCAGGACTGAAATGAAGTTACTTCGAAATGTTTTAGTCAGGACCAACTTTAAAAATCAAATTTCAAAGCCCAGACAGATCTCCAGCTTCTCAGTTCTCCCCATGTAGCAGATGGTGTGGTACAAGTTGTTCTAGCAATATTTCACAAACTTGCTATTGCTTGCAAGTGCAGTGTTTTGAAAAAAAAAAAAAAAAATTGTGGAATGTTTTTTTGGAACTAAGGACATGGCCAAGCGACCAAATCAGTGGGAAGTGAACGTGTAAGCTCTTGGGCACACGAGCAAATTATTACAAGTGGCTTAAATCATCTGTTTTTAACCTAGCAGGACCAATAGCTCACACGATTGGAGTTGGGAGGCAGTTGGGCCATCTCCTGGAGATGCTTTAGCAGGGGTGGCTTCAGCAATGTTTCATGGCTGGTACTAATTACAGATTCTGGGACAGCAAGCTTGAAATCATGTTTTCTCCTGTGTTCAGTGGTCACCTGTTCTGTGACCCACTTCAGCATATGTCCTGTGTGTTTCCTAAAGCAGGCCAGCCCTTGCCGAAGTCAAATCCTACTTTTCAGATCTTTGTTTCACGGCTAAAGCTTGACAGTCACTACTCTGATTTATTGTAGCCCGTTCCTCTTAGTTGCCACAGCTTAATGTTTCCAATATACTTACTATCCATAAACTATCTTGTAAATACTGCTGACAGCTGAGTAATTCACACTCATGAGAAACTATGTCAAAATCCAACTAATATAAGCCAAGAGACAGCAGTTTGCACTTACTCCAGTAGGGATGTGCGTGGAGGTTGTTACAAGTAATACAGCCTAAAACAGGGTTTTGTCCAGTGACTTGCTGAGCTCATTTTTGCCTGGTTGTGTTTCAGAAAGCCAAGAATGGATGTCCACAGACCAAAGCCTCACCTGCACTCTAAGTGCTTCAGAGTCTGATATCCCAAATCCCTGTTTGCCAAACCGTTAGGAGCGCTTTCGCCAGCGTGTAATTATGAGTGACACAAAGCTTGCACTGCAGGTGGCCCCTGGACTGGCTCTGAAGGTGAATCTGCAGTGTAGGCTTTGAGTTCTCTCCTTAACAGAATTCAGAAAAGTGTTTACTGGTAAAGAAATATTCCTCACAGTTGTTTGGACCCCCAGCAGCAGTTTCAGCACTGCAGGAAAGGAGCAAAAGCTTGTGCTGAGTGGAATAACCCCATTGACTTGCTGGGTCTGAAGGCATGTGTGAAGTTCTCTCACCATTACTGCATCATCCCTCACATTTCTCTGGTTTTGTGGTTATGAAATACTTTATTTTAAAGGCTGATCTTGGTATTACCCATAGAGATTATTCTCCCCAGAATAAGCGACACTTACAAAACCATTGAGGCTTCCTGTTGGTAACACTGTAAACCACAACAACAAAGCTTAGTTATATTACCCATATCTGCTTAGGAAGTTGCATGTGCTTTGTGGGCTCTCCATAAAGACATGTGCATCTCCCAGAGCAATTGCTTGTCTGCAGCTGGGTATAAATTAACTTTTTAATAGGTAGCTTTCAGTATCAGCTAAATCAGCACAGGAATTCGGAAAAACAGCCCAAAAATAATGGCCTTTTTTTGAGAGGGGGACAAAGACGTGCAGAAATACTTCACTAAAAAACAAATTGGTTTTATTTCAATCTTCTAGTGCTTTTTAAAGGCCAATTAAACATACTCCTTTTAAGACTGAACCTTTTCAAGAAATTACTCTTCTCCTGTCCTTCCCACCCAAACACTGTCCTTAGGATCTTAATATTACTCTGATAATTCCCATTAAAAATAACTACATGTATTAATAAACTTAGAGCTTCAATTATGTTAATTTGAAAGTTTTCTGTGACAACGGTGATGTGACAGTTGGGACTACAATTATGTAAGAACAGGCACACTTATTTTTCTATAGGACAGTTCTGCATCCCTCATCCTTTAATTTGATAATGCTGTTGGATTGGATTCTGGTTTTGTTATTATTTAATACCAAAGTGAAACTGCAGTAGTGTCTTCTTGTTAGAAGCCATATATGGCAAAGACATAGGAAGCATCTCCTGCTGCTTTTGGGTCAAATTAGGAATCAAATTAGAGTTCAGGAGGATAAAAACATTCTGGATCTGTGACCCTGAGCACCTCCCAGTCTATTTGTCCTTCCTTTCTCCCACGATAATCCCAAAAACAAAGCATCAGGTTATGTCTTGGTTGTTCCTATTTGTCCTCATCTTAACTGAGATCAGCACTGTGCCTAATTTTGAAACAGGTATCAGGCTTGCTTGTGGTTGAAAGAAATCATGTGAGTATTGGCTAAATGATATTAATATTGTACATATCGGAGCATTTGGCATAGATGATGGAGTATTCCTGGTTTTCAGATTCTCTATTCAATTAGACTCATCATTTTTTGAAAAGTTGGCTGCAGAGAGCAGTGGGCCTCACTAAACACACCAAAACATCCAGGAATTGCAAAGTGGAGAAACATCCCCATCACAGATCTGTGTGCACTCCAACACGGCCCGGGGTAGAAGCTTGTTCAAATATTGTCACATCCAAGTAGATTAGTATTACCTCCTACATTAACCCCAAATATCAGGAGTCTAAAAGGTGTTTACACAGCACAGATCTGTTTTCTAGACAAAGCCCCAAAATATTTGTACATTCTAATTCTGGACAAAGCCCCTGAATTGTGAAGATAACCCTTCAAACCCAAGCTGGAGTGTAAATCAATGTGATGAGGCCTTCCTTAGCTCACAGGGTCAGCTCAGTTTCTCCAGATTATTTCCAAGCCTGTGCTGCTCAGGGTTGGTTTTGCTAACCAGCAGTGTCAGGGAGTTAACAAGACTGTTCAGTTTTGCTGCTGCTATTCAGAAACCCGTGGGAGGCTGCGCGACTGATGAGAATATCAATTTTGTGCTGCCGCTCAGGAAAGCCAAGAGCAGAAGCAGAGAGAGAATACAGCTACACTGGTATTCCTGCAATTTACTGAATCATAGAAGAAAGCTGGAAAACGTTATTTAAATTAGCCTTGAAGGGGTTTTGTAGGAAATAATTTTAAAGTGTTGTTTCCCATCCAGCAACCAGATATGTCAAAAGTGGCCAGTTAATGAAACTGTAGTGAGTGTTTAGCAATAAAATAAAATCTGTTTATGCAGACTTTTAAAAATTGATACAAGTTGTGTCATCTAAGAAGAAGGAAATGGACTCTAAGAAATCTGAATAACCTTGAAGATGTTTTGAAATAGCGACATAGCTTCCTTCCTCCATTTAGTCACTGAGCACAGCAGAACTCAAGGTTATACTGACCTGAGCTGGTTTGCATAAACATGGACTTACTCACTGCTTGTGTTTAATGTAGTTTTTTCTAAGAGACAGGTTTGAGTCTTAATAATTTTCCTGTGTCCACCACTCCCTTCAGTACAACTGAAAGATAAATAATACCCTTTTACTGAGAGCCGATTTGTGGTTCCTTTTCTCCTGTGAATTAAGTTTTTCATCTATAAACTGGCAAATAAAAATACTCAGTCTAAAAGTTGGCAGCTCCTGGGCTCAGATTCAAAGTGCTTAAGTTAAAATAGTGAATTCTTAAACTTTGAACTGTAAATTGCTGAGTATCCTACATGTGCTGTTACGAATACTGTTGATAAGTCAAGTCTTGTATTGAGCCTATATTTCAAAAGTTCTCTTACAGGGGCAACTTGATCAAAGCATAAAGGCTGGGGTGTAGGTGAGACCTCGAGCAGATGCTCTGAAAGTGGTTTCTTGGAGTGATATCACTCAATTCTGGTTTGTTTTCAAGCCTGCTTTTCCACTGACTTGGGCTGGCACTGATAAGCTACAATGGGCTTAATACTTTGTGGCAGTAACGTGTGTAAACAGTGAGAGCCAGCTCTCTGCAAGCCCCAGAGGGTTCCTGGGCTTTCTCCTGAGCGGGGTTTTGGTGGGTTTGCCATCTCTTTTTTGAGGCAGGGAGATGTGAACAGCCTGGGGAGGGATGAACAGAGCTTGTGTAATCGATACCAATGGGAAACCTGTGCTCTGGCCTAATTACCCAGTGAAGCACAGCAGAATACTTTTTCACCAGTCATCAACTGTATACTTGTTGTTTGGGATTGTATTTGTTGGTTTTACATAATTTTCATTTGCGTTGGTGGTGGTTTGTTTTTTTTTTTTAATAATCCCAAGAGTAAACAGAGAAAGCAGAGGTACTTTGAGATTAAAAAGGCTTTATCTACAGAAGATCCTTAGCATAAACAGGAAAACAGTATATAATATCTTGCAGTGCTAGTGCTGTGAGTTATATTTAGCTTTTTTTTTTTAATTCAGGATCTTAAAAACCCCTGTGGATATTAAAATTTGCAACACAGCTATGAGCTGATTTTTTATGTTAGAAGAAACTGGGATCTATTTTTTTGACTAATCTAATAAATTTGAGTCTGATATAAAGTACAGAAGAACAACTAACCCGCTTTCCATAATTTTTTTATTCCATAGGTGCATTAAATGCCTTAGGATTGATGTGCAAAGTCAGTAGGTGCTCAAATGATGATTTGAGAAACCTGCTATAGCTATCCTGTGAGACAGAAATCTAGACATTTAATCCTTGTTACATCTGTTTTGTCAGAAAATTTTTTCATCTTTAGGTTACCGTAAGTAAATATTTTTTAATTTCTTCAGGGGTAAAATGTTCAGAGAGGTCACTACCCTCTAAATTGGTGATTAATTGCTATTCGTGCATCTAGTTGGAAGTACCAATGGTCTTTGAGAAGTTGAAATAGGCCATAGGGTTTAAGTCTGTCAAGTCTGAGGTTGTCTGAGGCTTTGTGCAGAAATTCTAATTCTTATTTTGGTGTGAATAAACCTGTGTAGCTTCCTCTATTATTTTGTTAAATGGTTAAGCTAAATCTGAATGACACTTGGTACGTGTCTTCCCACCCACGCAGAAGCTTTG
The DNA here is from genome assembly GCA_035584735.1 of Pseudotriccus pelzelni. Classification (NCBI taxonomy): domain Eukaryota; kingdom Metazoa; phylum Chordata; class Aves; order Passeriformes; family Tyrannidae; genus Pseudotriccus; species Pseudotriccus pelzelni. The sequence continues at coordinate 27,763,246 of JAWMRA010000005.1, read as the reverse complement.
CACTGTGATAGCAGAGCTGCAGTGACTTTTCCTGTGTGCCATTTCTGCTACATAAAATGCTTTTGTCTCGCTTCAGTTGTTGGTGGCAAAGCCTGGAACTGCTCCTGGGTGCAGCCTGGCCCTAGAAAATTGCTCAGCTGGGCTCTCTACCTCTTCTGCTACAGATGGGGGGGCTCAGCCCTGGCTCTGTACTCGCTGTGGAAGCTGGAATGCCTCAAGGCAGTGGAATTACAGGCTGCTCAGGCTCAGGCGAGCAGTGCTGGCTGTGTCCTCTCACCCCTGGGCACTGCTATCCACACGTGCTGGTTATTGCTTGTTGCAGCAGCAGTAACACAACCACACCGGGGCCGAGACACGTGAGGGATGCCGAGGGGGGGTTTGTTCCTGGACAAAACAGCTCTTATCTGTGAGGAGCCTCTTAGCCAGCCTTCCCCTCTCCACGCAAAGCTCACCTGGTTCTCTGGGAGCAGGCTCTGGCACACCGCGTGCTCAGGGGGCAGCAGGTGAGTTGCCTGGTGCTGGGCACAGCTGGGGGGGCCCAGGCACACACAGGCTTGCTTTGAAACCGTTTTAAAATTTAAGCTAAGAAGACTTCCAACAATTGCCAGCCTGCCACGAGAGGGTGCTCCAATGCCTTAATTTATCCATGGCTAAAAAGTTTTTCTGCTAGGAAAAAGTGGGGTGTGCTATTTAACATTACTGTGCTACAGTGTTTTAAGTTGGTTCAGGAAGGCAGGCAAGATCCCCACAGCAAAAGGCAGACGTGGCTGTATTAGGATGTATCAGAATACATGTTTATTTTGCTTTTGCCTTTAAGAGCTGGACTGCTTCCTTTTTAGTTGTTTTGTTTCTGTTGGGCTTTATCCGAGATAACTTCATCTGCCAGCAAGAGAAGTTTCCCAACTTGTTTATGTGCAAGTGTGCAGACAGCCTTTTGTGCTTGAAAAAAAGACATTAAATCTGATACTTTTACTAGGTAATCTGAGCCTTCGAATTAAGAGTCACTTCTCATTGCTCCCATGCACTTCTCGTCTGTTAAAATGGCAACAACGCTCGCTTAGTTTATGGAGCTGTTTAGGCTTTACTTCAACATAAACAAACACAGGAAAGCTGTCTGCGGGCTAAATTAAATAATTAAATATTCAGAGTGCACTCTTGTCTCATCCTGTAAGCTGTTAGAGAGCAGTGTTTGATGTGGCTCTGGTCTGTATTTCGAAACACTTGTAGCATGGTAATAGGTCCGAGGGATGGTTAACGTTTGTGTTAATTGTTGGACTTGAAACAGAAGCTCAAAGCACTGTGCTTTGTTGGATATTGTCTCCCAAACATCCATAAAGAGGCTGAAGCTACAGTGAATTAACAACAGAGAGAGAACTTTAGAATAATGTCTTTGTGTGTTTAGCAGTAGAGCAACACAAACAGAATTGCAGTAAGCATTCATGCACTTGGATTGTTGGCTGGGAGACAGGATCTCTGCAAGGAGATCCCCAAGCTGGTGTTAAGGGCATGTAATTAGCAAAAAACTAAAATCAGCTGACAGTACCGTGGTGTTAGGCCTTGACTGCTCAGCTGTGAGGTAGTTGTTACACTCAGTTGGGATGCATTTGTGTTTTGCCGGAAAACACTTGTCATTCCCTTTAATGTGAGTCAGTGAAAGGCCATAAACATGTTCACCAGTCCTAAGCCAGACTACGAGAAAGAGATACCAACACCTGTTTAAAACACAACCAAGGCAGAATTCCTGTCTTGCACAGACATCATGCAAAAAGCAAAAGCATAACTTCTGGTGTGCTGTAGTTGTCCTTTTCTTCTAGCCCAAACTTTCCTAACTTGATACAAAGTTGAGATCTTATGTGCATTTCAGGCCTTGGCATCTGGCTTTGTGACATAGACCCCTCTGCTGTTTCCTCTTACGGAAAGATTAAGACACTCTTTATCACAGTTACCCCCTGAGCCTGCAGAGGAGTTGGCTTGGAATTTTTGAAACCATCAAAGCTATTTCGGATACAGCATTTTGGTTTGTTACTCGAGAAGCAGACTTTGGTGTATGGAATAAACTGCCCTGGTACCCAAAAATGAAGGTTACCCCTCCAGGGACTCTGCTTGTAGAAATTAGATAATGGTCCTGTGTGTTGAGAACCAGTGTCATTCCATGGTGAATCCCGTGTGACACAAGAGTGTCTGAGCCTGAAGGGAAACGGAATTGAATGTCCAGGAGTTGGTGCTGGTGACTAACTCGTAAGGACAATTTCCTTTCCTACGAGCACTTAGCATTCTTACTCAGCCACTGGTGTCTTTGTTTGGAGCCATATCTGTTCTGAAAGTGAGAAAGGTGATGATGCAAGCGTCCTTCTGTCTGACTCTGTCTGCTCTTAGGGAAACAGTTTGTTCCCAAATTCTATGGCTTTGCTGACAAAGGATGTCAGCTCTAGAGCCAGGAATACTGACATGCAGGAATTGGAGGAAATGGTTTCTCCCTGCAAAGGTACCATCTTTGTTTAAATATATATAAAGATATTGGCATAAGTAAAAATCCCTGCAGCCAAGAAAACTCTTTACTGTAGTAGTTTGCTATTTAGTCTCTTTTTTCCCCCCCACTGGCAGAATAGTAAGTCTGTAAGAGGAGGACTTCTATCCCACAGCTAAGTGAGGCATGAGCACACAAGACGGTTTGTGCATCAGAGCTGTGGATTGCAGTACCCTTTCCACGGGCCCATGCTTTCCTTTCCAAGTCAGCTTTAGAGGCCTTCTATGATGCTTTGCCCTGTGACAGGTTTTCTTCCCTTTTTGATGCTTGAACTTAAAGCTATTTATTTTAATCCTGCTTTGTCAGTGTGAGGAGGAGTAGGAGTTTTTGTTTAGAGAACATCAGCAGTCGAGACAGTAGCTATTTTTGGAGTCTTGTATGTCTTTGATTGAAAGTGTTATTTATTAGTTAGGCACTGCAAGGGTTTTGTGATGAAAGCTCTAAGTGTTGCACTTTAGGAAGGATGGCTGATCAACACCAGTTTGAGCCCTGCTCTGCCACAGCTTCCAGTCTGATATTTAGCAAATGACTTTTTCTTTCCTCTAGGCCTTCTTCTGCCGAGTACAGATTTTACCCTACTACTCTGTAGGACTGTCAAGAGGATAAAATATCAAAACTGTGAGCCACTCATATATCAAGTGCTACAAAAATATCCCATGTAGTATCAAGTCATAATATTAGCATGCCCTGACTGAGAATGTTGTGTGGGCTGTGAATTTAATGTGTCTGAGAATAGGCATTTCCTGCTGGGTACAGCCTGGTTGGCACTAGTGAGGGTAATCACCACAAAACAGGTACAGCCTCAGCAGAACCCTGGGATTTAATACCTTGTCTTGTGCTTCTGTCCTTAAATTCCTAATAAAACGTTTCAGTAAAAGTTGCAGACACCTAAGCAGGCGAGATGGTTACCTTCTAGAGGGTTTGGGAATAAATCTTACTCGAATTCATATCCTCATTGGAAAAACCATCACTGCATCTTGTCACAAATCTAGAGAACAGGGATCTGAATTTAGAAAAGCCTCAGGATGAGACACTCACGGTGCTGTTTCCTGACTGTGTCTGCGGGACTAAAGGAACAGGCACATCACTGGGTGACGTGTGTGCCCTCCCAGCTTTGTGTGGTAGCACTCGTGGAATTTTAAATGGGAACAAATACTCCTGCACACCTCGGGCCCAGTCTCCAGGGAGGAGGGCCGGGTCCTTTGAGGAGTGTGCCTGCGAGACAGCTGCACTGTTAGTGTGTGTGTGTCTGCCAGGGCCTGTGCTCTCCACAACCATCCCCACCCCACAGCTCCAGACAAAAACAGGAGAAGAATCTCAACAGCTGCACAAGGTTCAGTTTCTGAGTCTTAATAGGGTTAGGAATTGTTCAAATAGTGTTTCTTTTCATAAATCTCTACTGATGGTTGTAAGGGCCGCACACCCCTGTTCAGGTTGTCAAGGTAATGCTCATATCTTTATAGAGGTGGTCTGAGCCTGAACCCTCTAAACATAAGTAATGCTTATATAGACCTTTGTTTTCCTATGCTCTACCAGCACATTCTCCGTTCTCCTTCCCCTTTTCCCCTGCCCACGTTGCACCTTTTTTTGCACACGCTGATCTTTCCAGTTGTATTTTTCCCCGAGAGTAGGGTACCACCCTAATGTGATATACTGCTCTCATAACACTGGCAAAGGGCCCGCCAAAACTGCTGTGAGACCTCCACACCGAGGCCTGAATATTTTTCCTCGCCAGTTTAAAGGAACAACCTGCATTTTACGTGTTTGTCTTAGATTGCAGCAGCCACCTTCGGGTATTAAGAACAAAGCCGAGACTGTCGGTTTCCCCGTTATTCTCTTTTATCTGTCACCGTGTAGGAAGCCCTGCCCTGGCTTTTAGAGGTAAAATCATTAGATTCCATATAATTTATTGGAGTGAGTCATTTAGTTCCACTTCTGTTGCTGCAACATCTACCTATTGTGTCTAATGTAATTTTCCCTTATTGGGGCCAACAAGTAGCAGTACCAGTAATGTGAAGTCTCTTATAAATAATCTGCCTTTAATATTCAAAACACACAATTTCCAAAAGACTCACCAGGAATTTTCGAAGTAAGAATACTTGCATTATTTATTTTTTTTCTGTGCTGGACAGCTGTTATGAGCTGATCTAGGAAATACCTGTTCTTGAGGTAAACTTTTACAGGACAGAACCTACTTTTATCCTGCTCATCAGAATGAAAATATGATAAGGCTGAATGGATGAAAATTGCTCGAAAAAGGAGCCTTTCTCCCCCCCACTGGATTTATATGATAAAAAAACACTCTTTAACCAGAGATTTTACTTCAGTGCCCATTGAGTTCTTGGCCTTGGTGGCTTTGTACCACGTTCCACACGGTCACACCTGCAGTGAAGAGCTGATGGTAACCCAGTGCCCAGAGCAGCAGCTCTGCATTGCTAGGTGGGAACTACAAGTTGGATAACCAAATGCCTTATGCCACCAATATTTCTGCCAAAAGGACTCTAGTTCTGTCAGTTAATCTGCCAGTCTAATTTCTCTATTAATTAGGAATGGAGTTCTTACCCTGGTAATCTTCCACTGCTTTTTAATTAGTAACACGTCAGTATTTGAACTAGGTCTAAACAGTCACGTTTGACATTACTAAGAAGAGAACATGCCATCTCAGGTTAGTCAGACCTTCTGAGGGCTGATTTCACTTGCTGCACCTGATCACTACAGTGTGGTGTTTGCCATTACTCAGTCTCTGGCGTCACAATCTGAGGTGTGTCCCTGCCTGTTTCATTTAGTCATTTTTTTTCCAATGAAAATGAAAAATCTTGCTCTATGCAGGTCTCTGCTGGATGTTCTCCAGGCTCTCATTTTTTGTACCTCAGTCATTGATTTGTGTGCTGTTCAGTGGTTTTCCCTTTTTTTGGGGCACTGGTCATGATGAAAGCATAACTTTAAGGGGTGTTGGCCTCACAGTCTCTGCTGATGCATCATGCAGGAGCTTCAGCATCCTTGCTGGAGGAGCTTAGGTGTGCTGGGGGTGCTTCCAGCTTTCTAAATTTCAGCTCTTGGTTCAGTTTTTCAGAGACTGACCATGCAGGCTTTATAAAAATTTAACACTGTTATGCTTGTTTTTGTGGTTTATTTTAGATTTTAAAAGACTCAGCTCTGAAAGCAATAATAGGTCCATATTTCCTTGCCTCGCTGTTTTGACAGTTTTGGCACCTGCTCAGTTCCATAACCAACCTAGGAGGTTGTTACTTCTAAACAGCAGCTCAGTTATATTGACTTTAAGTGCTTAAAGTAGCTTGAAAGCAGAGGGAAGACTGTTTGTGGCAATGATGTAGATGAGCAGGAAACGTGTCATTAATTCTAAAGACCCTTCGAATAACTTTCAAATATTAATTAGCCTCTGATTCTGTTAAGTCCTTCTGAGCTGAAAGAGCCATTTTGAACCTCCATGGCACAGCAGCTTGCAGACTGGAGTTAATGGGATCTGCCTCTGGATGCTCCGTGGCTTGCCAAAGAATAACTCCTGGGCTGAGGTTGTAAGTTTGCCTCAAGGTGCTTCTTCCCAAGAAACTTGCAAGTCACAGCAAGGTGGAATTCCAGAAGAGAAATGCCCTAAAAGGCAGGGTTCAGTGGCATCTCCAGAAGCTGGGAGTGACTGTCTTGCAGTTGTGCCATATAAGAGGTGTCCATAAGGATAAGATAGAGAAGCCCTTGGATGGAAACAGAATCTGCAAGGGATGGTGAAGGTTCTGCTTTCTAACTACTGCATTGAGGAGAGCTAGGGATGTTTAAGTGTCTTTAGAATACAGGATTGCCACCGGTAACTGCTGTAAATAGTAGAAATGCAACTGAAAGATCTTCTCCTGAGCTACCAAAAGCTTGGGAGAAGCTTTTCCAGTACCTGGAAGTACGAAAGGGAGAAGGCAGAACCCCTGTCCCTTTGCTGTAAGAGGCAAAGTCAGAACTGAGAACAAGTTCACCATGATTTCGGTGGCTCAGGTGGCTGATTTGCAGGAGGTTTGTACTCCAAGAGGCTCAAGAGATAGTGTTTTGAGAGGAGCACATGCAGAACTGCCTGTTGTTTTGGGATTTCCAACTTCGACAGCACCTGGTGTGCTGGTACAGCCCAGTAGTGAGCCCTGGTCCCACAGGAAGCACTTGGTGTGGCTGGCTCCTGAAGGGATACAATATGCCCTGTGTAATCCAAGCAGTCAGCTGTCCTGACAGCCTGTATAGGCCAGCAACAACTGGGAATGTTTTTGTGTGAAGTGGGAGGAAGATGGAATGAAGTGGAACTCTGTTGAATTAGGGAAAAAAAAAAAGGAAATATCTTAATTGAACAAGATAAAGGGACCTTTCTTGGCCTTGCAAGCCATGAGATGTGGGGATGCTGGGAGTAAGTTGGCACAGTCAGACTTAAGTCTCAATTTCAGTTCAAAATTTATGTTTCATAAAACAACACTCCTAAATTAAGCAGTTTTACATGCCTCCTTAAGGCAGCTGTACGGCTCAACTGGCAACAGTCTTGCCATGGAACAGCAATACGCTTTTGTCAGAGATCTTATTTCCCAGTTTAGGTTCATTAATTTCCCCATTCCTTGATGGTGATAGAGTACAGATACCACTCCTGTGGGCTGCAAGTACTGTTGTGAGCTGTGTGAGCAGCTTGATTTCTCTGATTTCTGTGTCTTTAAGAGATATTTTTCTCATCCACACGTGTCCTGTATCACCGCTAACTCCTGGCTGCTTGACTGGCAGTTTCTGTGCGTTTCTGCTTGTCTGCTGCGGGTGTAAAATCTCTTATCAGTGCCACAAAAGGCAGGGTAATATTGGTGCATCCTCCTAGTTTGTGATGGGCTCTACTCCTTGGAAAAGCATCTCTCTTACTATCCACAGTAAAATCCACAAAACCTGATGTTTTACATGGACGCAATTTAGGAACTAACCCGCGCTTTCCAGCGCCGGAGGAAACGAACCGCTGAGTGAGCCGCAATGTTACACCTCCCACTGGGAATTTCCAGCCCTTTCCCTCTTCCTTCCTCCCTCAGAATATATATTTATAGCAAACAGGCTAAATTAAGCACTGGGGGAGGTGGCACCCCAAGGCAGGAGCAGTTCCAGAGGCTGAGTCTCCTCAGCTAAAAGCAGCTGACAATGCCCTGACCAATCCTCTGAGCGTCCCTGTCGTACCACCACCGCAGGGGAGACGGCTCAGACAGCTACGCTGGTATTAAGTGGGACGAAGGCTCTTTAAATAACTACCAGTGGGTCCTACTCCCTGAGTGTGTCAACATCGAGTTGTTGTTTCACCCTCTCAACAGGAAAAATTAGTCAAGGAATTGTGTGGCGAGGAAGTGACAAAAGTGAGATAATGCTTTTTGGGTTTTCTAGCTGCTGGATCTGTTTTAGCACGTGGCAGCTCCCTCCCTTGTCACTTTGCATTTCTATTCATAAACCTCCAAGCAACAGATGAAAACCAGAACAAAAGAGGAATAGATTTGCTAAAATCAGGGGAGTATCACTCTCCTGAACCTCCTTACTAAGCACTCCAAAAGAACACTTGTCTGGGCTTTGATTTTGGAGTATTTGCATTTTGAGGGGGCTAAGGCAGCATCGCTCCCTTCCCCTCTCATTGCTGATCTTCCCATGTGGGTAGGTTACTGTGCATAATCCGGTCCTGAAAAGCCTGCCCTACTCTTACAATATACACTGTCTGCCTCTTCTTATCCCAGATGAATAACAGGTATTGTGGTGCCAATTGCAGAAAGTGGGATTTAATTTAGTTAGGATTGCCTCACAGCCCATTACGATCCTAGATAAATCCATACAACTCTTTTCCTCCTTCATATTTCCCCAGCACAAGGAGGGGATGTTGGCAGTGTTATAGAAGAACAAACCATTAATTTTAAGGTTAGCACTGTAAATTAGCAACAGATCTCAGCTCTTGTGGGGATTTGTCTTTTGACAAATTATTAGATAAATCTGAAATTGCAGCTACCTCTTTCATGATATTTATTTATCCATAGATCAGATTCTATCCTTGTAGCCTGATCTTCTTGCTAGCCTAATTTGAGGTTATTCTAAGCATTTTCCATGCAATTTCTGCTTTTTGAGATGGCCATCATTAACCTAGTCAAAAGATGTGGCCTAATGTTTCTGGGAAATTAAGTCACTTGTTTCTACACTGTTGTACTTTGTTTGCTTTTCTTTTACTGCTCTGAAAACAAATTAGCAGAAACAACATCATCTGTGGGATGTTTTTGCTCTGTTGGCATCCAGGCACAGTCAAATTTCCCTTCTCCTGGGTTATTTCTTTCTAGAGCCAATTATATTTTCTTTACCCAGTCTTCTAGTTCAGCAGTTCCCTTTGCAAAGTCATTTTTGTCTCTTCTCCTTAGGGTAACAGTTTCTGCAGACTTAAGCACACCATACTCTGTGCTAAGCAGAGTATTGTTGTAGATACAACTTGTTGGAAGATATCAATGGTTTTGCTTAGAGATGGGTGCTAGAAATGAAGTGACTCTCAGATAGGAATAAAGTCTTTTACTCAGCTTTCTAACCTTTCTTCAGTTCACCTGTTTCTTAATTAGAAGCTGCTCTCAGGCTATGACAAATGATGTGAAGGGGAAGAAAGCAAATGGCAAGTGGTGAACTTGCTAGTAAGTAATTAGAGACTGAATTGCAGGAGATTGCAGGCTGGAGAAGTGGTGCAGGATTCAGTATGAACATGCAGAAGGTGGGACACAGAGGAAAATGGTTCTGGCTTTGTATGTGAGGTACTTGGCTCTGAGCTGCCCACTCTAACAAGAGAAATCAACCTCTGAGCTGTGGTAATCATGACAACTGTTAGAATCATAGTCCAAAAGGCAGAGCACTAGGAATAGAAAAATATGTAGTTGTGCTACTGTACAGAGCTCTGGTTTGAGTCCTGCATGTCCTTCTGTCTGCTCTTCTGGAGGGGTGGGTGGTAGAGCTGGAAAAACCCAAAGCAGGGATGTTTAAAGATGCCCAAAGGCAACAACCTCAGACTGCCTAAGAGAAACCCAGCCTGGAGGAGAAGAGGCTGAGGCAGAATAAGAGAAAGGCTTAAAAAAGTAGCAGGAACAGCACCAACAGGTAGTGACCATTCAGGATTTGCCCTGTAAGGATGGAGGATCATCAAATGAAACCAGAAGTCCCGTTCAGAGCAAGTCAGAGCCTGTTGTTTGTTCTGCATCGTGCAGTGGAGTTACTGGTCTCAGGGCAGCAGGATAATTGTCTGTGTGGCGAGGTCAGTTTGCAGCGCTTGAGGCAGCAACTGCACAGGAGAAGGCAAGGAACCTGTTAGGAAGTTTAACTACAACACCACCAGCTCTGGCTCGGAAAGATCTTGAGCTGCAACATGTTGGAGGCTTGGGAAGCGTTCTGGAATAACATCCCTCCCCTTTCCCCAGGCAGTGGTGACAGCAGGATGCTGGGCTGTGTGACCCAGCACAGTGGTGGCTGTGTGCCTGAGGAATCCCAGTTGTCAGCTGGCTGACATTTGACATTCTGAAGTGTTTTGCTAAATCTGAGGGGCAGGACTTGGTTTTCCTGTCATACTTCCTTTAAATGTTCTGTAATTTGGATGTTAACAATCAAGTACTTTACTTCCTGAAAGATGATCCCACAGCGCCTGACTTTACAGCAGATATAAAGCACCTTTAAGTAAAAAGTAATGGCCAGTCTTCGCGAACGAAGATCCAGGGAAGGTCTTCACACCTTCCAGCCTGCGCATTGGATTTTTTAGGTGAGACACAGTGTGCGCGGAACTGAGCCCACCCTTTAATCCTAA
>JAWMRA010000005.1:27709964-27752806 GCA_035584735.1 Pseudotriccus pelzelni | reverse complement strand
CTTGGACGGTGGCAGCGAGGTCCTTAGAACGTAGGTGGATTGCCTTACAGGGCTAACGAGCTCCACCTGCCCGGGAAAGCACCTTTAGTAGCAGACAGATAAAATGCACGTTTGTATCTTTGTATCTCAGCTGCATAAAATTCCTTCAAGTTTACTATATTGGCTAGCCTTACCTTTCTTCAAGTAACCTTTTTAGGAGTGTTTTTCTTTTATTATTCTGTTCTAAAATACCAGATATACTGAATAATATCCATCACAAACCTACTAAATTTGATGAATGTTCTCAGTCCAGCTCAACTTATTCATAATCTTTATCTATTCATTTACAGTTAGTTATCTTTCTTTTTAATAAAACTGATTTTATTTCTACACCAACAAGTCAAACATTGACTTTTATGTAGCTTTGATTACTTTGAAGGAAGAGAAACTACAGTAGGACACATCCAATACTCCCAAGAGCTGTAGTAATGCTGCCATAACATAACCCAGAAAGGGTTTTCCAAAGGCATTATTTCAGTGAATACATTCCTGTCCTAATGCTGAGTTCAGACACACGAGGGCTGAGTGCTGCTGTTAGATCTGGAAGAGCAAATGCAGTGACACAGCCTGAAACTGCCAAGCTGTCGGTGCTGGGCTCGGAATTCTCCCTGTGCCGAGGCTGGGGCTCGTGTTTCCCTGGTTATCCAGCAGCTGTTGGGAATGGGCTGGTGAATGGAGCCCCTTGTCTGGCCCGTGGAGCCAGTGACAAGTGTCTGGCTTTCCCAACGGGAAGTGGCCCAGCAGCCAGGAGCTAAGTTTAGTGCCATGGATTTGTTTCTCTGACTTCACGTGCTGCCCCCACAAAGGGAATCAGCCCGTAGAGCTGAGAAGGAGCAAGACAACTAAACCTCCCTCAGCCAGACTCTGGGGCTCTCCTGCCAAGCATCCACATTCGGAGTTTTCCTGGTTCTGAAGTTATCAGCACAGCATGCAATTTTTGGGCAAGTATTCGTGCTAAAGCTCGGCTTTTTTTGGAGGAGAGGAAACGCTGGTTTATTTTCTAAGACAAATATATTTCAAAGGAGGCAAGATCACAAGGGTATTTTAGTCAAATGAAGTAAATATTTTAAAAAGGAACCCCTTTCTTTGTTCAAGAGAAGAAAATGGCTGTGGACGATGGTTTGAACAGCATATTGGTTGCTGACAAATGAGGTTGACAGTTTGGTGATTTATTTTTAGCTGGAGAATTTTTTTTCAAACAGAAGCACTGTGTAGCCTTGGCAGTTGCTGCATATTCGGTGTGGGTGGATGGAACTGAGAAACTGCATCTGTGCTAACAAGCTTTTTGGGATTCCATTAAAAAATTAAACTCATGTACTGGAAACTGAAGCTGTATCAGCTCACCTGGGGAGCTCTGCCCTCCGAATATCCTCCACAAGGTAAGCAGTGCTGCCTGCCCAGGGCACTTGCAGAACACTTAACTTGGGCCTCAGGATGACATCAACTCAGATTTGGGCTGTTAGACTGACATTACCTTTCTCTCCTGAGATGGCAAGTCAGTGAGTTAGTCTTTACTCTCTCCTTCCAAGTTTTCCCTTTAACTGGAAAGGCCAAAAATATATTTCAGAAAGGCAGCTGAGAAACATTTGAATGTGGTCATTGTTCCAGGTGCTGAGTCTGAGGAGCGTACCTAATACTGTGAGGGCTTCCCATAAGTAGTTATGTCACTGGGAAAGCAGCTTGGACATTTATGTCATGATAGCTCAAAGGTCTGGTCAGTTGGTGCTTTACATCTGCAAAATAAACCTCTTGCCAGCTCGACTTCATGAGCGTGGATATTTCTTACTGCCTTAGGGATCGGCTGAGCCTTGTTTTCAAGGAGTCTTTTTGTGGAAGAGCTCTTACTTCAGATGTTTGTGTTAGCACTGGGAGTAAATAGCAACTTGTTTGATTTCCTTAGAAGTAGATAATATCTTGGTTTTGATGTGGCAAATAGTAACAACTCCTCAGGAATTCTGTTGGAGTGAAGTGTAATCCACATTAAGCAACTTCTCTCCCGAAGTACTGATTTAAAAAAAGTGCTCAATGACTTGCTGTAAGTTGTCATAATGTTTGGCCATCCCACCTTTCCTGGAGAAGGACTGGGTGACCTAATCCTCCTCACCCTTCACACTGGAGAGGTTTACTGGAACTTGCCACAACACAGAAAGAATGTCGAACAGCCTTTTGAGCTACGGTTTCCCAGTCACCTCTGAAATCTGTGTGTCCCTTCACTGCACTCCTTTCCCTAAAGCCATCATTGTGGGAGTAGTTGCTGTCCACTGTAGGCAGGATTCAGAGGAAGAGACTGAACTTCAGTACTCGATGGAAAGAGGTATGTGATCCAGAGCATCAACAGCTGCTGGTGGCTCTGCTTGTTTCTACATCCTCCTAGTTGGAAAGCTGGCAGGCTTTTATAGGAGCTGAGAAAATCCTTGGTAATTAAGAGAACAAGCTTTCTGATGCAGTGTTTAGGATTCTGCAGAGGTTACATTTGTAGCCTTTTTGTACTTGATTTTAATTACATTAAAATATCTTTCTTTGAGATGATGGTTTTTTTATTATCTGTGGTGCTGCTGGGTTTTGGTTCCTCACCCAGAGGCACGTTTAAGGAAGCCAAACTGGTACTGTGGGTGGATTCTAGTGCTTCTGACTATTCCTAATATCTGCTACAAGATATGTCTGTTGTACATTTTAACAACTGTTAGGTCCAGCTTTCTTGTGCTCACACGGGTTCCTCACCCTAAAGTGTTTTTTAAATGCATCTAAACCCCTGCATCATTTTGCTGGCTACATTTATCCCAGAATTGCCTTCCTGACAGTTCTGTGAGGACAGAAAATCTTAGAGGTAATGAGAGCCAGACTACTGAGTTACCAGTGTTGTACTGAACACAATCAATACTTCATCTACTTGGAAATTCTCTCTTAAAACAGAAAAGCCACCGAGTGCTGCAGTAGATGGTTCAGTCACAGCCTGTACATTGATCTATGAAGAGATTTATGCATCTTGCATTCAAGGAATGAATGAAGATTTCCTAGTGAAGACTTTGGAGCTTAAGCTTGATTTATTTCATATGGATTCTGCACCAAAAAGCTACTTCTTTGCCAGAAATTACTCGAGGAAGAAATAGGGAAGTGCTGCATTAGGTTGATAACAGGAGAAATGGTTGTGTCAGTGACATCTGAGCAAAGACAGGGGCTGAGGGACCCCTCTGTTTGAGAACATTAATAACAAAGGGAGGGGATAACTGGTACCAGGGAAACAGAAGACGGGGTTCTTTCTATCAACATTAGTTTCTTATTTTTTGAAATCTCAATATAACTAACCACTTGTGAAGACAGACAGCTTGAATTCTTCATATACTGGTGTAATTAAATCAATTGAGATCAATTTGTCTCTCCTTCTACCGACTAAAATTCGGTAACATCAGCCCCCCAAATCTTCTTCCTCTTCCCTTGGTTTTTTATACAAGCTAGACAAGAAACACATCTTCTAGGTAAAGACCCACCAGTTTAACCATTATATCATATCGGCACTTTATGAAGTTGCAAAATAAATCTGTGCCTAACAGGTGAGGTGTATGGAGAGCTTTTAGGTTCTTCCATATATTTCTCACTCTGATACCAAAAGTCACTTCTATAAACCTTTTCTATGTCAGATATATTTTGATAATTGAGGCAAGACAGTGCTACCAGCTTGGCTTGAAGTATTTCCTTTTATATGATATGAGCTGTTCATGATGCAATTTTGTCACTGACTCTGAAATCTCCTCCCTTTCTGTCTCTCCCAGACTGGTACCATAAATAGCAACCTATTCCTTGCCCATCCCAAGTTGTTGGCTCAGAGCCGTGTTTCGTGGCTCCACTCAGTGGGTTGTTTACAACAGCCTTGCCCCACTCTGTGGGAGGCCCAAGGACTAACCAGGGATCTGTGCTTTGCTCAAGCAAACCACCTTATTAAGAGTCTGGTTGCTTTGCAGGAGAGGAACACCTAGGAATGGCATTCGGTTAGTGCCTGCATTTTCCCAAAGCCATATGTGAGCTGTCTGACCCTTTAAACTGCTGTTTGTCGTGGCCACGCAGATGTCAGCAGAAAGACCAGGTGGTCCTTTTGGGTAAAGGGTGAAGTCTCTTACAGGGTAAAGGAAGTTCATGCTGCTTCAACGCTACCACATTATTAGACAGCAGAAACTTGGCCTGCTGTTCAGCACTGGTTTGCTTTTCAGAATGCAGTTTGTCTTGAGTATTTTTGGTTAGTAGGAAGCGCTGAGACTTGGCTTCAGAAACAAAGCTGCTGTAGAACTTGATACTGTTCCAATCGTGTCAGCAAAATAGGAAACCCACTTGCTGCTGTGTTATCAGTTTTGTTTCCTCGTATTCATTAAGGCAGAAGTCCTCCCACTAACAAGCCAGTTAAAGATCTGTAAGTCCAGTGATGTAACACGATGTATGTTTTGAATGTGAACTGGAAAATACCAATTATACCAGTAGTTGTTATGTACTTGATGGTTTGCTTTCCCTGCCCTGAGTTGACCAAGGCCTGTTCTTTGCTAGCCTTTAAAAGCAAGCTCATAAAATGAGTCTATCTGTAAAGTCGCATCACGGAAACTTGTATTGGAATTTAGTTTAAAGACTCAACGGTGAAAATAAGGTGAAATTACAGGCGTGTGCAGGGATCTGGGTGGCCTTGCGTGATAAAGGGGTGTAGAAAAGGCAGAAGATCACTGTGTGTGCACAGACACAAACACCCTGTGGCGTTCTGATGTAAAACACTAATATATCAGATTGAGACTGTGCAACAACCAGTATTTACCCTATAATCCTTCCTTTGTCTCTCTCCCTTCCATTGACAAACCAGTCGCTTTGCCCTGTGGCCAACAACACCAAATCCTTTTCAGAGCTGTATTTTCATTTACACATTCTTTTCTTTGATTAAGAGACACTGACAGTTGGCTCTGAAATTCAGAATACAGCAAGATTTTTAGGAGCTCCCTGAACAAAGTAGAATAGTCAGCAAGGTTTCCTTTTATTCAGCTTTTCCCTACTGCTGGAAGAACTAGAAAAATGGTTCTAAATGGATGACTTCAGTTATACAGGAAAGGTAGCCACTCTCAGGAAACAGCTTTGAAGGGCACCACAGGGAACAGTGTAAAGGGCTGGGAAGAGCTGCTGTGCCTGAAAGGTGGATTCTTCCACTGAGGAAGTTGAGTGTACTAAAATTAAGGTTTTATATTGTGCACTAACTGTGAAGGGAATAGGAGCAGGATGCAGATGTGGTGGGTGCAGATGTCAGAGTGATGGCCTGCAGCATAAAATAGCTATCTAGGACAATCAGTTGTGAAAGAAATAATGCTCATCTAGAAGCCAGAAAGATGCTTGATTTTATTCTGCCTGGGTGCATTTGACAGGATCTTATGGACTGCTATGCACTCCCTGTCCTTTCCAGTGAGGAACACCTTCAGGAGGGTGGCTGCAGGTTGCAGGCATAGAGTTACCCTCTTGCAGGAAAACTTAACAGCCAAAATGCTTCTGACCCATAATGCCGGTGCTGGCAACTACACGATTCCCATCAGGAGCTTGTTAAAACACCAGCCAACCATTAGGCTTTGGCTACAGATTCCTCTGACAGAGGCTAAAACTGATAAGTAGAGATATTTGCAAGTTACATTAATCCAGCCTAAATTTCTGCTAATCCTTCGTTGTCCCAAATACCAATTACTCATCTATTGTATTTTAACTAAAGTAAATGTGATATTTCAGCTAAGGTTAGTAACTGTTTACAGCTGAGACTTGTCTAGCCACAAATCCATACACAGCTTGCCTTTTCCTGGTACCTTTTCAGATGAAAGTGTGTTTGTCACAAAACTTATCCACATGTTTCTAAGGGCTGTGCTGTCTTTCTCTACAAATTCTGATTGTTCTTGGTGTATTAACACTTACACTAAGCTTAGTGCAAGTACCAGTGTCATTCAGAGTACTCGGAGCAAATAAGAGGGGGGGAAACAGTAAACTGCAATAAAACCAAGAGGGAAAGAAAGAAAAGTCCAGGAGCTTTCGAGTAAAGGCATCTCAACCTCTGGCTACTGGGCAGTCACGCTGCAGGATTCACTGAGCTTGGTTTTGGAAGAGGAAGAAGAGAAGTCACCCACTTGACAGAACTTTAGGACACCTGCATACTGTTCTTCCTAAAGTATTTCTTTGTCTAGTTAATATTTCCACACACATTAAATGCAGGTTACAGGGGAAATAACTCTTGTCACAAGCCATATGGGGAAAACAGCTCCTCATGGTCACAGCATATCCACAGTTCCACATACAGCATATACAGCATATCCACAGTTCCATATACTCTTTTTCCACATCTACAACCTTAAAAAACACAAACAATTGGAAGAAACCAGGTGCTTACCTTTAGCCTTGATTTGTGTCCTCCTCACGTGGTACAGCTTGCCTTTCTCACAGAATGAAGTTCATGGATGTGCTGCTTTCCTTGGTGGGCTGCAACAGCTTCTCCACCCCTACAGAAACCAAACCACTGACTTCCCCTTCCCTGCTCCCTTTTATACCCCTCTGCAGGCCCAGCACCCTCCCAGGTGAGACCACTGCCATGGGGAGTGTTCGTTAACCCTCCCACGTCCACCTGTTTGGAGGAGCCTGTGCTGCTACAAACCAGCTCTCCTGGAAAACTGGGGCTTTTCAAGAATTCATCCAGCAAATCTAGGGGTTTTGAGAGGTAGCTTGATGGGGCCCTTTTGGGAGCTGTCCTGGGTGTTACTAATCAGCAAATACGCAGCTCAGACTGGGTGCACTGTACAGGCCTTGTTTTCTGTGTCTTTCCAAAATATTGGCACATCCAAGAACATTCACGTGGTCAGTGCTGGTACCTCTCTGAGATGTGTGTTTTCACTAACATCCTCTTCTGTTGATTCACGTAAGCAGTGATCCAGGAATGGTATGTGGAGTGGAAAAGTGAATCAATCTGGGCGGTCCCCGTAAGGGGTGATCTGTTTTGTAATTTGTGCCAAGGAATTTCTCCAAGGAAACTGTTTGCTTTCTTCCCAAACACTTTGTTGCCTAACTCTTAGTGGAACAAAACTCTGTCTCTACAGCTCATCTCAAAATCGTTTCAACTTGCAGCCCAGTCCCCACATCCTCTGTTTGCTCAGCATTCCCTGGAAAGCTCCACCCTCACTCCCAGCTAATGACCACGTTAACCCACAGCTCGATTTCCCAGTCTCTCCTTCACCCTCCTGGGAGCACTTCCTTTCCCACCGGCCCCAGCCTTGCGAGCAGCTGGGGGAGGCCTTTGTGCTGGCAGTGGCAGCCCGGGATTTGTCGTGCCAAGCAGCCTCTTTTCCCGCTGGGAAGCACATGATGAGCGTGGGGACAGTCCTCTTCCAGTCCAGCAGCTATGGCAAAGAGGGGAGGCTGCTCTGCTGCCTCGGCGAGGGAGCCTCCGAGACTGGCATGAGCTTCTCAGGTAGGATGCTCAGGGGTTAGTCCTGTCCTGTCCCTTTCCTGAGGGGGAAAGTTCCTCCAAGTGTGGGTCCTTTCAAGTCTGTCTTTGTCTTGTAGTAGGAGACCAACCACGGGCAGGTCTGAGGCTGCCAGCTTTTACCAGGATTTTAGGATTATTGAAATGCTGCTTTTCTATGAGCCGTTACACTGTATTTCAGAAACAGAGGCCACTTCGGCACTTACTGTGACTCTAAAATGTAAAACTGAGCACATTCATTACTTGAGGACCAAAGAGATTGGTAACTGAAGTGCTGGCAGCAGGGGTGGGGGACAAAACACTCCTTACACGGCTGTATAGGAAAAGCATTCATATCTGGAGAGAGGCAAATTGTATTGTGGGAATAAAGGAAAGGAAGGAGAGGGATGAATGTAACCTCCTTGCGTGACGGTGTAGTACTTGCACACCAAGTGATGATGTAAGTTTTCCACTGTACAGGAAATGGAAGTGATAATACGTGATTTATGGTCAGCCTCGAAAAGGAGGTGAGATAAAACAGAACTTCCCAGCTCATTTCCTCACTTCTGGTGCAGACAGAGCTTGCAGACTGACTCAGCTGGAGGGGCATAATTTGTGATGTGCTTTGCTTATTTTAGTTTCCTTAATGACATCTGTACAATGATCACGTTCCACTGACCTTCCACAGCCTGATGGACTGGATGGTGTAGATCCCACACTGTATGGAGCAGCACGGTTGTTATGGAAAAATAACCTGCAAGAGGTGCTTTTGTACCCTGGTAAAATCCCCTTTAGTAGATGTTGGGTAACCTTTACAGTTATTTAAGCATCCAAGTCACTCCAGCACGACAGTGAAGGAAGTTAGCGAGACACGAACTCTTAAAAGCATTTGATTTTTAGGTAATGTGATTTTTGGGTAAGCACTGTAGCTAAGTGATTGAAGCTCCTCATCAAACATTAACTTCTGCAGGCTTTTCTTGTACATCAGGTGGGTGTTAACGTGTGCCAGCCTTCCAGGCATTCCCGAGGAAGTGGTGGGAGTCCCACGTCTGCTTTGACTCCCCCTAGCCAATCCAGCACAGCCCCAGCTTGGGTATATTTTGGGAACTGCCTACTTTTGTGTTTGCTCCTTAGCAGAGATGCCCAAGTCAGAGTTCTCATACAGCACATTTGCCTTTGCTTAAGGCACTGAAACACTAACACAAGCCACTGTAGGAGAATAAAGAATGTATTATTTAATTAAATATGTATTTCTACTCCATAAAGAGCTGGGTTTGGGAACTGGTGTTCTTTCCTGGAGCTTAACAACTGGACATCACTTATGCACACACCCAGCCCTAAAAAAGTACAGTGGGATGTTGGCAGCCATGCTGTAATGTAGGGGGGTGAGCACCGGGATTTCTTATTTTCCATGAGAGCACCCAGTCTGATGGGTTAATATATTGCAAAACTAATTGCAGTTAGGAATAAGAAGTGTATGTAAATATTGCATCTGCAGGCAATGTAGTCGAGGAACTGACATTTTGGTGGCTTAATCTCTAGTCCCTTTTGTTCATGCCAGGACAGCCTTGACAGAGGCTATTTAGGCAAGGCTTGGAAGGTATGTTATTAAGTAATGGCACGATGAACAGGTTATGCAAGAAATAGAACTCTGAATTATTACCAGAAATGCAGTCAAAAGCCACTTAGCTACATGTTTAAAATGAAAACAGAGCAAATTTCGACCACTTACTTTCTCATGTACCTACAATACAGTCAAAAAATTGCATTAGAGGCTGGAAACCCCCCTTATCCTCATTTTCCAGGCTTCAGCTCTGTCCTGTGACACAGCTTTGGCATGTTACTTTGCCTGTTACTTGGCACAGGCCTCTTCCTGTTTTGTGTCTCACTGACTTCCCAGTTTTCCCGTCCTGTATCGGATTTGAGCTCTTTGTTCTCTTTTCAAGTGCCTTATAGACCAGCTTTTGCTCACGGGTGTAGATCTCAGGGGCCTGGGGAAGGGGGTAGGTGACCACAGCACGTGTTCTCTGGCACTGGTCTGACTTCTCAGCCCCTCAGAAATGGGCCAGAGCAATGACTGTAAGGCAAAGAAAGCCTCAGAGTTTTCTTTTTAAAGAGGACTTTTTATGTTTAATGCATTTGATGAAATCTCTTTACAGTGTACATTTCCCTAAGTAAGTTCAATAAGAGAATTCAGAAATAGATATTGGGACAGGTACTTACATCAGTTGTGCCATCAGAGAAAAAATATATAACTTTACACCTTCATGTATTTTTGCTGCCTTCAGCAGCCCATGTGTATGAAATCCCAGCATTGCTCTTTCTCATCTTAATATTGAAGTTTATTCTGCTTCGTGTTCCTGAAAAACCTGTGTGTTGGAAAGCCAACGGGGGTCTTGACGCAGCACTCCCATGAAGTGTTCAGGCAGCTTTGCTTCTTACTGCAGTTCTCTCTAAAACCCTGTGGATTTAGACTTCTTTTAATCATCACAAAAACTGTAGGGACTTTTTTTCTTTTGTTTACAAACACATCTGATCCCACCCCCCCTGCTCCCTCGTACTAACAAGTTTTCATCACTTGTCCTTTGAAACAGCAAAGGAGAATTGCCTGGGTATTCAGAAAGGCTGCTGCTAAACACCCACCATCACCTGTACCACCTTCTGTCCCTGCCACCTCTTATTTACACAGCCCTGGAATATGTTACAAGTCACCACCATTCCTGTTAATACTGACTCAGTTACTTACACATTTCGTTTGTGTCGTCATTCAGCCTTACCTGTATTTGTAATGCTGGTTCAGATCCAGGCTTGTCTATGCCCGCCATGGAAACCATAAAGATATAAAATGCAACATTTTGGCATTCAAGTTTCCTTCACTGCTTCATATAATTTAAAAAAGCACTTTTAATTTTGCACTGATTTTTTTTTTATATATCTGAATGCTTAAAAAAATTTCAGGTAGAGGCGTATATAAATAGAAGTATATATAATAAATAATAAATAGAAATGCTATATATGTAGTTTGCTACTTGGTATATAGGTAGGTAACCAGCTTTTCCAGCCCCTCCTAGAAGGAACATACAGAATGAAGAGTGGGATTGAAAATCACTGATTTAAGAGTCCAGACGTGGTGTTCCCTTTCCGTAAGGGCACAGTGTGCCGTGGGAGCTTTGCTCTGCTGTACACTGGGGTTTTGATCTATTTAAATCTATTTGATAAACTTGATCCACTCCACCAGAGGGTGGTTGGTCACTGAACAGGCTCCCCAGGGAAGTGGGCACGGCCCCATGCCCTGTTCAAGGAGCATTTGGACAAGGCTCTCAGGCACATGGTGGGATTGCTCGGGTGTCCTGTGCAGGGCCAGGAGATGGACTCAACAATCCTTGTGGGTCCCGTCCAACTCAAGGTATTCCCTGATTCTACAATTTACAACTGCACACAAAATAACTGCCTGTTCTGCTCCTTTCCCAGAGGCCCTGCACCGTCCCTACGGCTGCGACGTGGAACCCCAGGCACTGAACGAAGCCATCAGGTGGAGCTCCAAGGAGAACCTGCTGGGAGCCACTGAGAGCGACCCCAATCTCTTTGTTGCACTTTACGATTTTGTAGCAAGCGGAGACAACACCCTCAGCATCACCAAAGGTAGGGCTGGGGATCACACAGAGCAGCAGAAGACAGAAAGTGGAGTCCTTGCCTGGATAGAAATGGGAATAGCACAGTTAGGGAAGTTTATTCCCTGAACTGATGGTGGGAAGCAGACGGTCTGTCCCGCGCTGGTGCTGGAGGGACACCTGCCGGGCAGTTTCCCTCGGACAAACACAGTCCAGCCCACTCCTGTTCCAGGCTCCCCACATCACTGCCCTGTGAGATACCTGTTGTAGGGAGGGGCAGAGGGAAATCGGTGGCATTGTGGAAGGTAACAGAACTCAGCACTTTCACCCAGGGCAAAATCAAGAATTAAGCATTGAACAGAGACTCTCTGGTCAGTGCATATGTCAGAATATGACCTGCTGCAGAAGTGTTTTAAATCACGTGCCACTTAAGGCTTCAAGGAGATAAACCTCATCCCTCCAAGAAAATAGTGTCTTTCTAGCCTGAAAAGCTGGAGTACAAGAAGCTTTTTGAGTTCACCACTCTCCTTGCAGTAAATTAGGGAGCAGTATCTGTCTGAAACTTTGCATCATAAATACTTAATATATAGCAGTTTAGTTATCATTTTTACCGTCAGGCCACAAACCCAGGCTCAGCTGATGCTGAGTTTCTCCCCCACCGAGACCCAGCAGCTTGCACTGTACTTATTCTGCTTGTTTCTTTCTGTTCAAAGGTGAGAAGTTGCGAGTGCTGGGTTACAACCAGAATGGCGAGTGGAGCGAGGTACGTTCGAAGAACGGGCAGGGCTGGGTACCAAGCAACTACATCACACCAGTGAACAGCCTGGAAAAGCATTCCTGGTACCACGGGCCGGTGTCCCGCAGTGCAGCAGAGTATCTGCTGAGCAGCCTCATCAACGGCAGCTTCCTGGTGCGGGAGAGCGAGAGCAGCCCAGGGCAGCTGTCCATCTCGCTCAGGTACGAAGGACGTGTTTACCACTACAGGATCAACACCACCTCGGATGGCAAGGTGAGGATCTCCGGGAGGGGACACACGGGTGTTCACTAAGGGATGGGGCAGAATCTCAGCTTGCAGGCTGTCAGGGGAGGGGGCTGTGAGAGAAAACAGGTCTGCTGGGTTATTAATATAAGAACAGAAGAAGTATGGCCAGAGTTTGGCAGTAACTCACCGAACAGCACTTTGGAGAAGCGCAGACAGTACTTGTCCTGGCTGAAAGTATCTAAGGAGCAAGGCAGCTGTGGTTGGAGGTGGTGATAGCCCTCCACTGGTCCCCTTACGACAAGCAGAGCTTTGGCGAGTTGGCCGTTTTAACCTACATCAGTACGTTGTGTTGAGAAATGCAAAACCAGGCTGAGAATTCCAATTTCTAGTCCTGTAAAGCACAAGGCAGGAGGCAGCACAGCTCTTAAGTGATACCTTATTTCTAGCTGCCTTCTGCAAGTAAAAGTCCCGCAGATTAATAGTCCTTTGCCCAACAGGATGAGAACAAATATTCTAAAATCTGTTTCTCTGATTCTTTAAGAAGAACATGTTAGAACATTTTTACTGTACCTGTTTCCCAGTGTTACTGAAAGCTTCCAGCTCCTTTCATTTAAGCAGATTCCTGGTTGTTCCTTACCAGGTCTATGTGACAGCAGAAAGCCGTTTCAGCACCCTGGCAGAGCTCGTGCACCATCACTCAACCGTAGCAGATGGCCTGGTGACAACTCTGCACTACCCAGCACCCAAGTGCAATAAGCCCACTGTCTATGGAGTGTCCCCCATCCATGACAAGTGGGAGATGGAGAGGACTGACATCACCATGAAGCACAAGCTCGGGGGAGGGCAGTACGGCGAGGTGTACGTGGGGGTCTGGAAGAAATACAACCTCACTGTTGCTGTGAAAACATTAAAGGTGAGTTTTCAGCACTGTGTATTTGGCCACCCTCTATGATAAGAGGAAGGAAATTGTAGTATTTTAAATTATGCCACCTAATAATATGAGTGTGAGAAAATGGAGTGTGGTGATCTGCATAAAGTCCATGCTTGAGAGTAGCCTTGTAGATCAAAGGTACCTTATCAAACCTACACCAGTGCATGTGGCTTAGAAACAAGCTGGAATTTTGGCCCAGCAGGAGCTGCATGTCCAAGTCAGATCTGTAGAAATGGTTACCAAGTCGACTTCCCTTCCTTCAGAGGAGCTGTGGAACCTTTAAGGAGTTGGGAATACCTTCTACAACCTCTCCTCCCCTCCTGGAAAAATTCACCGTCTCCATCTGCCTTTTCTTTTCAAAACCTTGTGTTTGTTTCAACATTAACAACTGCAATTCTGTGTGCCCCCTAAGTAAGGGAGCTTTCAAACTTAATTTTTATAGCTAAGTCAGTGATCCTGAGAGTCTTTCACCAGGCACAACAGCTACCAGGCCAGCCAGGCAGCTTTGCAGGGCTGTTACAGTTTGCTTTGGTAAAAAGCCACCAGAATGGAGACAAGGAAGCCATGATTTATATTCAGCCTGGATGTGTGGTGTTAACCAGACCTTGGACATGAAGATAAATGTTCCCTTCTTTTTCCTCTCTGTTTATGTAGGAAGATACCATGGAGGTGGAAGAGTTCTTGAAAGAAGCTGCTGTGATGAAGGAGATCAAGCACCCAAATCTAGTGCAGTTGTTAGGTCAGTGACATCCGCTGCTCCTTCTGTTCTTACTTAGTCTTCATTTTGGGAAAATCTCATCTTGTTTAAGTGCAGTGGCAGCTTTGCTGCATTTATATAACTTTTTGAATCAGGTCAGGTTATGGGGTGGTATTTTTTACAGCTTTATGTAATATTGGAGCTAAGAGACACTAATTTTAAATAAAACATCAAATACAGTCACTTACATTAGTAGACAACTTTGCTGTTGAGGCACGACTATGTGTTACATAAAAATCTGCAATATCATCCTCCTGTTAGTTTGTGTCCTTGGTCCCCAGACATGCTCCAGGGTTCAGTTATCAGGCTCGGATTCCTTCTCTGCCCTGTTGAATCAAATTTACAAAATTTTCCATGACTTATTTGCCCGAGAGAACAGAACAAAATTGTAAGAAAATTGGAAGTGAAAGGAAAAATTATGTTGGAAGCACAACAAATACTGTTCTTTGTACTTCTCCAGTGAGAGACATTTATAGAATAGGCTGCACTGAGGAGAACAAATTAGTCCCTAATTAAGCAGAAGACATCAGATCGCTGCTGCTGTGAGGGACCCTGTATGTCACCAAATAAGTACATGAGATCAAACAGCACATGACTGGAAGAAATCCACAGGCTTTACAGCTTGGCTGAGCCCCCTTGTCTCACTGGCAGATGCACCATATGATGATCATTATTAAATAGTCTGCATAGCTGTTAATTCTACATGTACAAAGATTCTTAAGGAGACACCCTAAACCTCTGCTAGTGTTTAATTGCCTCTGGACTTCTGCTGCTTTCGGGAGTGGAGCTGTCAAGCCCAGCCTAGGATGAAAGGAGAAATGTGAAGCATGTGAAGGGTTTTACTAATGGCAACTATTCTGTACCCATTTAAAAAACAGGCACAGATGAAGTGTCTGCCCAGCCCTGTCTGGTTCCAGGAGCAGAGACTCAGAGATTTGTCATCAGAGAGCTGCATCTCTGCTCTTTGTGATGTGCAGCACAGTTGTGTTTTACTCCTGCATGTGCAGAAGGGTATGAATAGGCCCCCGGTGCTGCGGGGGGATATGACAAGAGTATCCTGTTGCCCTCCTCCTCCACCAATACATGCTCTGTACAGTGACTGCAGCAAGCAGTCATCCCAGGAATGTGTGAGAATGCTGCTTCAGGAGCAGGTCCCACCGTGCTGATTCCTTACCCAGCACATGGGAGCGCGTCACGTTACTCTGCACTGACATTTCAGTCTGGAAATCTTGCCAGCTGACAGGTACCTGCTTCCAGTTGGCCACTCTTTAGCTTTGTCAAGGCAGGGAGGGGAAGAAAAGCAAATTATGTGTTCAAAATATCTCCTGTTTCATCCTGTAACCTTCTAAAGAACAGAAGTACTGCTTCATGTCTGTTACATGGGAATAGCAGTGCTTCCATAGACATGTTCCTCTCCATCCATAAAGTGGATGGGCAGATAAACAGACAGAAGCACCGAGTTTGACGTTGGGCTGCATTGACCTGGGTCTTGCAGATGGAACTCCTCACTTTTCAGAGAATCTGATAAGTTTTCAGACTCTGATAAATGGACGTTAAATCAGGAGCAGTGGTAAGAAAGGGAAGCTTTATTCACATGCTCCTCTCCCCCTCACTGCCAGGTGTGTGTACCCTGGAGCCACCCTTCTACATCGTGACGGAATACATGCCCTATGGGAACCTGCTGGACTATCTGCGGGATTGCAACCGGGAGGAAGTGAGTGCTGTTGTGCTGCTCTACATGGCCACCCAGATCTCCTCTGCCATGGAGTACCTGGAGAAGAAGAACTTCATTCACAGGTGGGTAAAGCCACATGGAGCTGCTGCAGTTTCAGACTGCAGTGATGAACAGGCACCAGTGTGGTGACCCAGGAATTCCTGATTTTGGGGAGGTTTTTTCCAGAGTTAGGTTTCACACTTATCCATTGGTTGTTGCTCTCAGTCCTGTCCTGCAGTACCTTTTCCCCAGGACTTTCCCAGCAGACTTACCATCTTGTGCCCAACTGCCTGACTGCAGTTGGTGGTGTGCTGTACCCGCTGTGTGTCAGACAGTGCCCACCTCAAGTCCTGTTTTAATCCAGATAAAGCCATGTCATAAACCAATTACAGTGTGTGATGAGCTGCTGCTCTCATCCTATCCTCAGGAAACATAAACTTCTCACTGCTACGATGATTAGAAATTGAACAGAATTTAAAGAACTAACCCTAACCCTGACTTACCTCATTGCTCCTAAGATGATTCCCCTCAGTTTCTGACACTGTTCATGGCAAAGCTGACCTTGCCTTTACCTGCGGTGTTCATAGAGCGCTTCCCAGCTCAGGAGGGTGGGAGCCAGGCTGCACTCAGAAGCCCTGCTCTTGCTGCAGCAGTGTCCTTTTATCCTTTGTGCAGGGACCTGGCAGCGCGGAACTGCTTAGTTGGAGAAAACCACGTGGTGAAGGTGGCTGACTTTGGCTTAAGTCGGCTCATGACTGGTGATACCTACACAGCCCACGCCGGGGCCAAGTTCCCGATCAAGTGGACGGCTCCCGAGAGCCTGGCCTATAACACCTTCTCCATCAAATCAGACGTGTGGGGTAAGAAAACTCACCTTCAGTGCTCTTTTCCTGTCCATTTTGGTTTTCTCTGCCAGCCTAGATGGTAACTTGCTTTCTGGCCTGTGCAGAAACGTGTGGGGAGGAGATGGTCACATGCCAGGCCACAACTTCATGAATCAGTTTTTAGCATGTCATGTCTTCACCTAGACGGGCCTGAGGTGTTTGTGAGGAAATGCTGCTGCCTCAAGCTGCAGTGAAGGGCATAATGAGCAACACAAGAGGAGGGCAGACTTATCACCAGGAGTTCTGTTTTCCTCCTTTTGCAGCCTTTGGGGTGCTGTTATGGGAAATTGCTACCTATGGGATGTCACCATACCCAGGCATCGACCTCTCTCAGGTGTATGATCTGCTGGAAAAGGGCTATCGGATGGAGCAGCCAGAGGGGTGCCCTCCCAAGGTGTATGAACTCATGAGGGCATGTGAGTATCTTCTTCCAGTTTGGGGGACAAAGCCTGAGGGTGTGGGGGGGATCTGTAGTTAAGAGCCTGTCTCCAGCCATACCTGATCCCCAGCACGTCACAAAGTCAGGGTGGATTTCAGTAGCTGGGTAATGAGGAAGGACATCACTGCTTAAAAATCCTTCAGGAAGCCCAAAAGCTGGGAATTCCTGTGATTAATTAATGCCAAGTGAGCAGAATGCCAGTCACTTTCCAGACCCTCTGGTGATACCAACAGACAGTGCTTCCAGAGTACATTCCTCCAGTGTGGGTTCGTCATGATCCCCTCTGTGACTTTCCAAGCTCCATCTAGGATCAAGGCACTCTCCTCCTCTTTGCCCCACAAGGTGCACACATCTTTCTTTTGGATGGGTCTGCCTGAAGTTCAGTGTTAAGAGCATGTGAGCAGGAAGTTGCCTGCAGCTCTTCACCCCCAGTTATCCGTGACTGTGCTGGATGTGTTCAGTCCAAGCACCCAGGGTAACAAATCTGGAATTGTCCTTTGCCCAGAAAAAATCAGAAAGAGAGAAAGAGAGAGCAGAAAAACCTGTGGAGGGCGCAGAGAGCGGGGATTTTTAGAACTGGTTCCTTCTTTTCAAGGTTTGTTTGTTAGGATACATTAGGATGACTGACTGCTATGAATTAATACCTGTGAATGATTCTACAGCCTGCTTATCAGTAGGACAGAGTCTGGCTTTCTGTCTCCTTGGGCAGAATAAAAATTAATCTCCTACCCATTTCAGGCACTGAGACTTACTCTGCTTTCTGACATTGCAGGCTGGAAGTGGAACCCACCAGATCGACCTTCCTTTGCTGAGACCCACCAGGCCTTTGAAACCATGTTCCACGACTCGAGCATCTCAGAGGGTGAGAGCTGCTGTTTTATCCCTGAAACAGCACTGAGGGTTATCCCATAGTGAGTGATGGAGAGAGACAGCGAGATGAATGCATATCACAGTCCCCTGCTGACTGCAGCAATTAGGTCACGAAATATTATTCTCCCGGCCTTCATTTTTAAAAAGTGTGCCTTAATCTCTGGATTTTCTACTTAGCTACTTCTAGGAGCAAATCTGTGCAACTCAGCTCTCAAATACAATCAGCCAGGAGGTAAATACTGGTGAGGGGTGTGATATTACTCAGCAGACAGGCAGAAATGTCTGAGCATCTGCTAGATTTTTAAATCAAATATGAAACGGATCCATCCATGTCCCTACTACAGAAAAAAACACAGCAGATGGAATTTTACCAGGGAGGATCTGTAACAGGCACATCCAGTGGCCACACAAATGTGTGTGGCCAGGAGGTTGTGGGTTTTTCTCTTGGTTGTGGTTTTTTTTCCAATCACATACCTTTTGTTGGTGGTGGGAAGGAAACATGTAGTCTTCGTTTCCAATAGGGAGGTGCAGCGCAAAGCAGCTTAGATCCACATCCAGAGAGGACACAAATTCGGGGGATCCCAGGAGCATCAATAGGAGGCACCTTGATTAAAAACAGAGGCAAATGCATTCAGTGCTGGCTTTAGCCCTTCATCAACCCTTAACCCAGCACAGAGCTGGATTTGTATTAGACCTCTGGTACAGATCCTATTCCTTGGTTTTTTGGCTGAATTAATAAAGATGCAAATGAATTTGAAATCATCATGAAAAACATCTGACCCTGAACACCTCTAGACTTGAACAAAAACTAAATTCATAAATTATGTGTTTCTCGGTCATGGATCTCTTCCTGCCAGTCTGGATTTGCAGTAAAGACCCAGATCATTTTTTCCCCCCCTCTTTCTCTGCTGGTCTGTTTCAGCTATTCCCTTTTTTTTCCATACAGAGGTAGCAGAGGAGCTTGGAAGAACAGCCTCCTCCTCATCCATAGTTCCTTACCTGCCCCGCTTACCCATGCTTCCCTCCAAGACCAGAACACTGAAGAAACAGGCGGAGAACAAGGAGAACATTGAAGGAACACAGGATACTGTGGAGCACTCGGCTTCCAGCTCAGCACCAGGTACGGGCACCGGGACAGGGGCAGTGAGGCCACAAATTCTGGGGGTAAATTCCCAGAGAAGCAGAAGAAAAGCAAACAACGTGGCACGGGAAGGTGATTTGTGCTGCTGTGTCACAAGGGCTGCTGGCCACCTCAGCAGCCCAGTTATTTACTAGCAAATAGAAAACCCTGCAGCTTTTCCACTGTTCTTTTAGTAAATCTCTCTTCCTCTCTCACTCTTATCTCTGCAGCAGCTGGGCAGGTAAATACCCCAGGTCCATAAAGCCCACTGCAGGACTTTCCAGGGAGCTGGAAATGGAAATAGATGTTGCAGATTCACACCTGTTTGTTCTGCCCAGGTTTCATCAGAAGCACGCAGCCAACAACCGGGTCTCCTGCACTGCCCCGCAAGCAGAGGGACAAGTCACCCAGCAGCCTGCTGGAGGATGCCAAAGAGACCACGTTCACCAGGGACAGAAAAGGTGGCTTCTTCAGCTCCTTCATGAAGAAGAGGAACGCTCCCACGCCTCCCAAGCGCAGCAGCTCCTTCCGGGAGATGGAGAACCAGCCCCATAAGAAATACGAGCTGACGGGTAACTTTTCCTCTGTTGCTTCCTTGCAGCACGCGGACGGGTTCTCCTTTGCTCCCACGCAGCAGGACACGAGCCTGGCGCCCCCCAAGTGCTATGGAGGGGGCTTTGTGCAGAGGACCTTCTACAACGATGAGGGCACAGGGCCCAGCACTGGTGGGGCCGTGAGCACCAGCGGAGGGTGGTCGGGCATCACCGGTTTCTTTACACCACGCTTGATTAAAAAGACACTGGGTTTACGAGCAGGAAAACCCACTGGCAGTGAAGAAGCTTCCAAGCCTTTTCCAAGGTCAAACTCTACATCTTCCATGTCCTCAGGGCTTCCAGAGCAGGATAGGATGGCAATGACTCTTCCCAGAAATTCCCAGAGGTCAAAAATTCAGCTGGAACGGACTGTGTCCACCTCCTCTCAGCCCGATGAGAGCACGGGGAGGGCCAATGACCTGCTTCCCAAAAGGTTTGAAGAAGGCCCTGCTTTGACCAGAGAGAGACCAAAAGCAAAGCTCTTGCCAAGGGGTGCCACAGCACTCCCCTTCCGAACTCCCTCCGCATTGGAAGAGAAGGAGGGTCCAGGGCTAGCAGCAGCTCCTAAGGGAAAAGAAAAAAACAGTGGCCCACGACAGGGGGCCCTTGAGGATGGCGAGAGGCCGGGGTGGTCATCTCCAGGCAAGGCTGCAGCAATACTTCCAACCACTCATAACCACAAAGTGCCAGTCCTAATCTCACCCACTCTAAAACACACTCCAGCAGACGTGCAGCTCATTGGCACAGACTCTCAGGGTAATAAATTTAAGCTCTTATCTGAGCATCAGGTCACTTCTTCCGGCGACAGGGACCGGCCCAGACGGGTAAAACCAAAGTGTGCTCCACCTCCACCACCAGTGATGAGGCTCCTCCAACAGCCGGCTGCCTGCTCGGACGCAGCGGAAGAGCTGAGCCCCGCGGCGGCAGCGCAGCACGGACTGGAATCGAGTGAAGGGAGCAAGAAGGCGGCAGCAGCAGCAGCACCTGTTGGTGGGAAATCTGGGAGGCCCGTGATGCCTCCACCTCAAGTGCCTCTGTCATCGTCTTCCACGTCCCCGGTGAAGATGGCCAACGGCACGGCCGGCGCGAAGGTGGCGCTGAGAAAGACCAAACAGGCAGCTGAGAAAATCCCCGCAGACAAGATCAGCAAGGAGGCGCTGCTGGAGTGCGCGGACCTGCTCTCCAGTGCCATCGCCGAGCCCACCCCGAACAGCCAGCTGGTGGACACGGGGCACCAGCTGCTGGATTACTGCTCAGGCTACGTGGACTGCATCCCGCACACCCGCAACAAATTCGCCTTCCGGGAGGCCGTGAGCAAACTGGAACTCAGCCTGCAGGAGCTGCAGGTGTCCTCGACGGCTGCCGGCGTTCCCGGGGCAAACCCCGTCCTTAATAACTTATTGTCATGTGTCCAAGAAATCAGCGACGTGGTGCAGAGGTAGCTACTGTCCATCTGGGTAAGAGAAACACGCACGGGGAGGGGGGGAATTTTTTCTGTACTGATGCTTTCGAAAGGAAAGACTGATACTTGAGTATGTGAAGTACCTCAGATCACTGAGTTCTCCTCACGTTTACAGGTTCATCTCAAAGAAATGGGGATGGAGAGGGTAGATTAAAGCTGTAAGGGGCAAACATCGAGGACCTGTCCCCGCCTAATCAGGCTGATCTGCTTGGTATGGCAAGAGAAGGCAGTTCCTTGTTCGTCCCTTGGAGAGGCAGGAGAACCGATGGCAGGTTCTCGCTCTGGGAAGGATGGTTGATGTGACAGCCAGAGTAGAGGGGTGGCTGCAGGCTGTTCTGCTGTACAGATCCTGCCCTGTCTGCACTCACGGGTGCTTTGCTCTCCCAACAAGGCAAAGGAAAAGCACTGGGGGCTCCACTGGTACCGACGGCCGAGCAGTCGGAGCCGGAGGGGCTCCCAAGGGAGGGGTCATGTGCAGTTGGGGGGAAGGTCTAATGCACTGACAGTGTTCAGAGCTGCTGGAGGTGGATGCACTAGCCTGGATGGCTTAACTTCCACAGCACTGTTGCTGCTGTAATGAGAACTGCAAAGTTAGTTAATATATGAAACTATCCCTTTTCCCTCCTGTCCACCTCATCCACCACATGTTTTCATCATTGTGTCGGAAGCGTCAGGGATGCTGGGCAGACTTACCACTGGAATACCCCCTTCCCCACCACACAGCCTTCACTCACTGAAACCTATTCCTAGTGGTCTAGCACGGGTGCTGCTTGATGGTCGTTTTTGAGTAGTTTGGGGCTCTTGCACAACTTGCCAGTGTTGTTGTTGGGGTGGGTGGGTTGTTTCTTTTTTAAGTTCTAGGTTGTTTTTAACTTGTTACCAGGTTGACTCCCCGTTTCAGTTTGATCGCCCTGAGGACCCACTGTAGGTCAGGCAGAGCCTCTGCCACCCCTGGCTGTTCTCCACATTCCTTTAGCACTGCAGGGCCAGCTGGAGAGCCAGGAACTTCAGCCAGTACCCAGAGCTGTCCCTACCCTTCACATTGCCGGACTCCTGGGTTTGTTCTAGCCCTTACTGGTCTCGCAGGCTTCCAGCTTCCCTGTATCCAAAGGTGCCAAAGTGTTGGCAGCACACGGGGGAACCGCAAGCATCTCTACTTATTTATTCCTGTATTTTCAAGGCTAGACCAGAATCCTGTGCTGTGCTGTAGGGAACATGCACATACACTGTGCACTCCTCTGCCTGAGAGGTGACAACAAAAGTTATGGCTCTGCCTTGAAGGGCCCTCAGTGGGTCTCTGATGCCTTCCCACAGTCCCAGAGAGCAGCCGAGGGGCTGACATTGTCTCCCTTGGTCCTGGTGCTGTTTGTGGCCTCACAACACTGATCTTCTGTGTCTACACACAACTCCCCGAGGTGTAGATGTGCTGGCAAGTAGGGAGATCTCTGTTGGTTTGTGAGAGGAAGGACAGAGGCCTGATACCTGTGACTCCACCCTGCATGCTGATGCTCACTTCACACTGTTGGTGACAGAGGATCTCACTTGCTTTGCACCTTAAATCTTTTAGTTCTGGCTAAAGTGTTCTTTAGACTTGTTTTCAAAGCATGACTGTGCTGCATTTAGGGTGGAGCTGGGGCCAGGTGTGACTTTGGAAGATGGGCACTTCCATTGCTGTCTGGAAGCATCACCCTGTTGGTGCTTGGGAGCAGGCTGGGCTGTCTCAGTGGGTGTCCCTGCTTTTTCCACAGAGCACATCGAGACAGGGGCCTTGAAAAATCTTTAGAAAGGGGCTGGTGTCTGAGAATCCTCCTCTTCTTCCTGGTCTGTGTCACGGTGTGTGGAGGCACAGCAGAGGAGCAGCATGTGAGGGACAATGGCCCATGTGAGCTCCACTGGCCAAGTGAAAGGAGGGGGGACAAAAAAGAGCCAAGCAGCCCCTTGTGCTGTCCAGTTCTGCAGCAGGATCCATCATGCCCAGGATCCCCTGGGGGCTCTCCCAGCTGAGCACCAAAGCCTTTATCTTGCAGACTTTACTGAGAGCTTTTGTGGTTTACCTTATCTCTTTCAGTCATCTTTATGGCAGGTGTGCATCCAAACTACCTGCCTTTGGGAAGGTGACCTGCAAAGGGAAGGCTGCATTGCTTCACATG
The DNA here is from genome assembly GCA_035584735.1 of Pseudotriccus pelzelni. Taxonomy (NCBI): domain Eukaryota; kingdom Metazoa; phylum Chordata; class Aves; order Passeriformes; family Tyrannidae; genus Pseudotriccus; species Pseudotriccus pelzelni. The sequence continues at coordinate 27,729,801 of JAWMRA010000005.1, read as the reverse complement.
GCCTGTCAAACAATCAGAAGGATTTAGAAGGTAGGGGAGCTTTCTTTGGGGCAGAAGGGCAGGTCTTGCGTGCCCTGGCAGACAATCATCTGCTGTGGTGTCATTGTTGTGCAGCTGCTCAGCCAAGGACAAAGGGGCTCCAACTGCAGGGATCCCCAGGGGAAAGGTATTTTAACCACAACATTTTAAGGCTTAGTCCAGTTCAGAGTATTTTTTAAGCAGCCTTTTCTTTTCCTGAATGCCAGTCTTCCAGAAAAGCTCCAGCAAAAGTGACAGAATAGCAATATGGAGTTTCTAACTACTGGAATTCACCTCTTGCAGCCCTTTCAGAAGAAACCAGTGCTTTGTTGGGACACTGGCCATCCCCACTTCCTTTCAGATGCCACGTTTGGTTTCTTCTTCCCCCACAGAAGAGATGGGCAGTGGGACAGGGCAGCATCCAACTGCTTTTCCAGAGTCACAGATTGGCTGAGGTTGGAGGGACCTTTGGAGATCACCTGGTCCAAACCCCCTGCCCAGGCAGGGCCACCCAGAGCCACTGTCCAGGACAAGGCCCAGGCAGTTTCTGAGTATCTCCAGAATGGAGACTCCACAACAGGAGTGCCCAACACAGGAACCCATTCATTGCTGATCCCTCCTGTGGTGGAAAAACGTGGGGATTTGCCTGTTGTCACTCCCATGGAGAGCATTTTCTCTGCTCTTACCTATCATCACATGTCAGGTAGGTAGCTGCTGGCAGAGGTAGTGCTGACCTGACAGCAGGTTCTTTCCCCCTAAATCAGAGGCTGCAGAATTGCTGCTGCTTCCGTGTTTTATTCCCAAACTGCCCTCTGGCAGGATAGCACAAGGATGCTATCTGGGGAAGCTGGTTCTGCTGTACATCACCGTCCAGTTCTTCCTTCCACAGCTGCTCCCAAAATTGTTACTGTTCCTCTCCCTTTAGCTAGGCTTGGCTTTCTCTTCAGCCTTAAAGGTCTCCACTGTGGCCAATTCTCTGCTTTCAGCCTTGCAAAGGAGCGTATGGGTCGTGATGCTTGTTACTTGTTCCAGCAGAGAGCACTTCCTGCATCACTGTTTGGGGCAGGGGATGAGACATAAATGCTGTTGTTTCCTCTCTCCAGCAGTGTCAGGCAACCTCACAGCTGGGCTCTTTCACTTGCACTAGTATGGGCTGGAATTTAAAGTCCTCGTTTTTGCAACGGGGGTGGCACCACGTCAGACCCAGTAATGCCAAGCACAGTGTGTGTGCTCACAGAGTGAGCTCAGTGGGGCACTTTCTCTTCCTACCACTGTGGGAATTAGCTGACTCACATCCTCTCTTCCTGCGCTGTACAACCTTTTTGATCCCCAAGCGGTGCACTCGATTTAATCACGTTCTTCATTAGTGTGGACAGGGGTGAGGCTGGGCCAAGAGTCTGGGTGTTGGGACTGCACCAAATTTAGCCACTGGGACAGGGGAACTGAAGGGAGCAGCGTTGCTGATGCAGAACACAAAGAGGGAGGGCTGTCCTTGTGCCCCTCACACAGGATGTTCCTCCGGAGCACCACTGGCCTCGTGTCAGCAACACACAGGTTGATATCCACCACGGGGGTTTATGCAGGAGTTTTGGGGCAGACCATGCTGTGTGGGCAGCAGGAACTAACCCCACAGCAAGGGGAGGGACAGAGAGCAGCCCCTCCCTGCCAGGCAGGGGGAGAATGAGGGGTGGGATGGGTTGCACTGTGCAGCCACAGAGCAATCCCGACCCCGGCGTCCCACCACTTACCCAAGGCAGGCTTTGGCTCTGGGGCATCCGTGGCTGTGACAAGCACCAACAGCTCCAGGAGATGGTGGTGGCAGAGCTCACAGGCTGCTGTCTCCTCTTGTAACACACACAGCCCAGCCTGGCTGATAATGGGGAGCTGGCAGGTACTGAAAGGTAGTGACTGCAGCACACATGGAAACCTCCACCAGCGCTGTCCCACACTGGTGGGCACTGGGATCATGCTGCAAGTTCCCCGGAGTGTAGAACAAGCCCCTCAGCCCATTCCCTGGAGGCAGGTACCGAGGTTCTGGGGCAGCTGAGTGATTATCACACCTACACACTGAGCAATGTCTGTACCAAAGGAGGTGGTTCTCCCCGCGTGCCTGTTGTGAGGCTGATGGGCTCGGCGTGGCACGCTGTTTGTATCGGTAGTGAACTCGCTGGGGGCAGGAATGGATTAAAATTGAACACATTAATCACCAATCACTCTACCAGTGTTGTCAACTGGTCTTGTTTTTTAATTGTTATTGTAATATATTTTGGTTGGTTTTCTAATTTAATTCTCTCACTATTGTCTGACTGTGAACTGCGAACAGTGTTAAACTTGATGTAAATAAGGCCCTTGGAAAGGCCTCTTTGCCTGTCGTTCCACAAAGTTTTGCCAATTTGCATTTTATTTTAAATAAAGGTTGCAATATTTTATTGGCAAAAACCACTTGAGTAGATGCTGCCTTTTTTTTTTTTTCCTTAGGGAATATTTGAAGCTGCTCAGTCCTAACCTGAAGTTTGTTAACTGGGTAGGAGAGAGAAGATTGTTGTAAGCCTGTTTTAAAAAGAGAATTTAATTCTGCCAGATTGCAAAAAAAAAAAAAAAAAAGCAGTATCTTTATTTATATTATCAAAACCAAACAGTGTTGCCACGGTGTGGCCAGAGAGCGGCTGTGGCTGTTGGGGTTGTGTAATTAAAGCTCCCTCAACTGTGACACACACACAGGACCTGGCAGAGGCAGGTCTTGCATCACCCTCGACAGCGACACCACCACCTCCCTCACCAGCAAGAGCTGCTCAGCATGCCAACCTCACACCAGTGAGACATTCACTCTGACTTCTTGCCACCCCAGGCAGTGTCAGCCTAACCCGGACAGCTGGAAGCTTTTTTATATTTAAAAAAAAATCCCAGGTTATCCTGGCTTTACTCAACCTTCTGAGCAACTAACCTTCAACTAAGAACCTGATAAACTTTCTGCTCAGGTGATAAAACACAACCCAAGTTGTGTCCTGTGGGACAGCATCCTCCCTTCCCAAGCTGACGTTCCTAGATCCATCTCCCTCTGATGTTTCCCAGATTTTTGACACCTGTGATTAAGAGATTAACAATAAATCAAGTCTCAGAAATGCCTGATCACACACGCTGGCACAGCCCTAAGGTCCTCTCCAGACAACAGCTAAGCTTAAGCCAAGTAGGAAAGAACTGGCTCATCCTCTGCCTTGGACTATGAAGCCTCGTTAGATAACGGAGCCAGCGTGCCCGGCGGGAAACACGGACTCAAAGTCTGCAGTGAGTCTGGTCAATCTTTTCCCAGAGGTCGTGCATTCACTGGCACCACAAAGCGGGTCAAAGCTTAAAATAGACCAAAGGTCCCCCGTGGGGGTGGCCGGGAAGCCAAGCCCTGTCCTTGGCATGTGCTGCTTCGCTCACCGCCAGCACAGCTCTGTTGGAAGGGAGTTTTGACCCAGAGGTCACAGAGTGATTCCCGTAACACTGTCGAAATTTTTTGGAGCTGCTGTAACACGCTTATCACCTGGCGAGTACCCAGACAGCAAACAGGCCCTTGTAATAATAATAATAACGCTGATACCAGCCAAAAACCCACAGCATGAAACGAAAAAACGAAAAACAGAGGGAAAAAACCAAGCTTCCTGCATCTGTGAAATCCCGGATTCACCTACAGCCTGTTCCCTCAGCCACCATGCTGCTCACCCTGCCCTTTGCCCCTGGCGGAGGAATTCTCTCCCCTTTTTCATTTTGCAGTGAAGCAAAAGGGCCCTTCACCAGACTGCTTAGAAAACGACTGCAGCAGAAGTTCCCCTCATCCCTGCACTGCTGCCGGACAACAGAAGACTCCAGTGAGAGATGGACACTCTGAGGTGAGGAGCTATGGATTTAGCATCTCCAAAGGAGATAATTCCATCATTTTCTCCATACACAAACATGATCCTGGCCCATGTGCCCCTGAGCAGCAAACCACCTTGGGAAGGCCTGAGAGCAACAGAGGGAAAAACTAAACTCCAGCAAAACAGTTCTGTGTGATCTTGTAAAGTGACAGAACTGGGGACAGGGACGAGGGTGTGGCTTCTGCTGCGCTGCCTCAACAGGACCAGCTTGTCCCAGGCCTGCCTTCACCACAGGGCAACAAACCAAAGACTTGGACATTCCCAGGCCCCACCCACAAGAAACAGATCTGCCGGCACAACCAAATCTCCCCTTCAGGCCACTGCCAGCTAAAAGGGACTTCAAACACCAGGCAGACTCCAAACACAGTCCCCATGTCCCAGGAGTAAGGCTGGGTGGGATGCGCCTCCTTCCCTGCAACAGCCCTTGGAGTAACGAGGGATTGCATCTCTGTCCCTGTGCAAGTGCCTGGCTGGGTCACCTGCGTGCCCGACCCCGTGCAAGGGGAGCAGAACCACGTCCAGCACACCTGTGGTCCCACCTGCCGTTCAAGGAAGGAAGTAATTGATGCGCTGGGGCACAGATTTGCAGCCCTGTGCAGAGAAGAGCTTCTCCTCTTTGGGGACAAACACCATCATCCTGGCCACCTCGTCCAGGGTGGCCTCCGAGTAGGGAAGGCCCCGGGCCAGGAAGGCATCCCGCGCACAGAGCTTCACGTGGTGGAACTCCAGGGGCAGGAACGGCACCAGGAAGTCGATGAGGTTCTCTCTGAGGAGGTGGCTGTGGGCATAACTGTTCTCTGAACAGAACACAAGACCAAAACTCAGAAGCTTCACCTGAGAGTGTCACCCCCCTGCAAGGCAAGGCTTAGCTCCGAGCGGCTCATCCAGCTCTACATGGTGGGAGAGAGAGACCCACTTGTACAGAGCTGGTCAGCACTTGGCCTGAGCACAGAGTGTCCCCACAGCTCGTGCCAAGAGACACCTGAAGCCCCAGAGAAGCCTTAGTGTGGGGCTGCCTCTCCCTGGCCACTTTTGGGGCCCAGAAGGGCTCTCAGCTCCCTCCTCACATGCTCTCTGTCACAGCAGTGCTGTGCTCACGGGGCCCAAGGGGCTTACATTGCCAATAAACCCCTGGCTGGGGGTGGAGTAAAGGCTTGTTGCCAGTGCCCAGCCCTGTGGCAGCTGCGGGCTGGGAGGTGCAGAGGGACAGGCTTGCAGGCAGAACTACCCCCAGAATCCCACAAGCTCTTACCTGCAGGCTCCTCCAGCTCCAGCCGTAGCCGCTGCTCCAGGAACTCCACGGAGATCTCCTCCCGTGCCCGGCCGGCTCGCCAGAAGTCCAGGGCGACCTCATTGATGATGTTTCCACCGAGATTGCTGTGGACAAGAGGGAAGTGACTTGAGTGTGGCCCCAGAGAGGAGCTGCTGAGAGCTGCCAGCAGCCCCCCAACAGCCAGGCCCCAGCACCTCTGTTAGCAACGGAGGATTCACTGTCTGGGATCGGCACATGGACCCAGCCCTCTTCCCAAGGAGCCCCTTTCCACAGGCACTGACACAGCTGTGTGCCATCCTGCCAGCTCAGAGCCAGGGGCAGCAGAATTCTCCATCTCCCTCAGTCCCCTGCCCTGGCTTGGGAAGCCACTGACCCCACAGGTGGCACTTTGATCCGCACCGAACTGTCAACAAACCACCGCTGAACGTCCAAGTTAAAGTGCAGAGCACACAGAGGAGTCCCACTGGAAGCAAAGGTCCAAAGCAGGGATTCAGGCAGCAGCCCAGTTGGCAAAGCATCCCCTGCCCTGGGATAAAGCAGCAGCGGTCTCCATGTAAGGACTCCTCTGGACACCCACCCTGGGGGCAGCTCTGGCCTGGGGGATAAGAGCTCCTGACAGCTTTGAGGATCCCAGGGCAGCCCCTCACCCTGGAGAGCAGGTCCAGGTCAGGCTGGTGAGGGGTTTGCTCCCAGCCCTGGGTGCCCCAGTAAACTGGAGATCCTGGGAACCACCAGTAAGCATATGGTGGAAGCACCGGTTGGCTGCAGAGCCTGTGTGGGTGGGAGGCAGGGAGGCTGTGGGAGACACGGACCTTGCACCCATCCTTTCCTCTTGTGTCAGAGGCTCTGGAGCCCAAATGGAGAGGCGGCAAAATTAAAAAGCCAACACTGTTCCCCACCCCCTGCTGCCTTGTTAGGGGTAGGAGAGCTTGTACTGATCTTGCTCCCACCCAGACCATGGGAGAAACAGCCCCCTTTGACTGAGGACAGGCAGCCAGTCCCATCCTATCCCCAGCTCCCAGACCTGGCCAAAGGCCAAAGCTGCAGGACCATGCCAGTGTCCACGGGAGCCCTGGAGCAGAGGCAGCCGTCCTACAAGAGGTCAGTATCACACTGACCCCACTGCCACCAGGGATGATGAAAGCCCCGGGATTACATACTGCTGCAGTTCAAGGCACCCTGCTCCCTCTGCTTGCTGGCACGAGGGGGGGACATGTCCATTCCTGACCTTCATGGCTTTGCCAGGCAGAACATGAGGTCAGCCCAGTGCAGCCAACAGCACGTTCACCCTGTGCCAAGCAACAGGGCAGGACCTGCCCCTCCAGCACCTGCTCCTGCCAGAGTCCCACGCAGGTGGGACTGGAATGGGGGCAGTTCCACAGGCACTGGGCACACAGACAGCTCCTCCACAGGCAGGGAAACCTCCCAAGGGAACCCCCAAGCTGGGGGTTAGAACACTTGCCTGGATGGTGGGAGGTGGAGGAGTGCTCTGCCCACCTCCAGGCAGTGGGAACAGCTCCTGCCAGAGCCAAGCTGAAGGCTGCAATTCTGAAATTTGAGGTGGCCCAAGATGCTGGTCGTTCCATGGCATTCCTCAGGTGCCACTTTAGACAGGTGCCTGCCTCACATCTTGGCTTTGGGATGTCCCACTTCTCCCTGCAGCTGCATCCCACCTAGGCTTGGGTCAGGGACAGCACTGGAGTGCGCATGTGCCCGAGTCCTTTCTCCCTCTGGACGGGAAAGGAACCAACCAAACCACAGGATGTGCTGATGCCAGGATCAGCCCTCACAGCGCCTCCACCAGCAGCCACATCCAGGCAGTGGGAACTCAACTCCCCACCTCCCAGCAGAGCACAGGAACTTCCCACCAAGACCTGCAGCCCCAGCTCTGCCCCTGGAGCGTGATGTCTGCTAAGCCAGGCAGGGTGACACCATGTTGACTCTCACTCTGCTTCCCTGTCTCAAAGCCCAGATGCTGGCTCAGCTGTCCCAGCTGAGGTGACCTCAGCTCCTCCTACAAATGCCCTGCTCCCAGGGCAGCTGCCCAGCATGAACAGGCAAAACTGACCATGGAGGCAACCACCACTTGTGGGAACAAAACATCTCCCCTCCCTGCAGCCTGAGCCCCTCACAGCGCACAAATCAGGGGATAAATTCCATCACTTTGTTCCTCCCCATCCCTCTGGGGGCCCAGAAATCACCTGAGGAAGAGGAAGATGGACCTCTGTCGATCCGCCTGGCCCTCGCTGGGAGCCATGAAGGGCCTGATGGCATCCAGGAGGCTGGAATGCAGCTTCTCGGCCTCGTCGAAGATGAACAGGGACTGCCTGCAGAGCTGCCGGGTCTCGCTGAGCTGCCGCTGCAGCTGGGCCTGTGGAGCGGCAGGGACAGGGGTCAGGAGCCCCTGGGACTGAGCCAGGATAACCCTGGCTGGCAGTTAACAAACAGCTGATCCCTCGTGCCCTCCCACCCGGGACAGGGCAGAGAACAGGGAGAGCAAAGGCAGGAAAACGAGTGAGGCATAAAACTAGTTTAATAAGTGAAGGAAAGAGGAAAGAAAGAAGTGGTGCAAAGGCAGCCACCCGCACCTGCCACAAACAGACCGGTGCCCAGCCAGTCTCTAAGCAATGGCTGCCTGCCCCAAATCCTCTCCCCCTGCAGTTTTTATTGCTGAGCACAACAGTAACTCACATGGAATATCCCTTTGGTCACCTGTCTGGTGTGCGCCTTCCCAACATCTTGTGCACCCCCAGCCTATTGACTCCAGGGGCAGAGTGGGAGAAGGGAAAGCCTTGAAGGCTGTGCAAGCACTGCTCAGCTGTGCCCGGAACACTGCTGTGTATCAGCACTTTCACTCACAGTCCCAAATTTCGCGGCACTGTGTGGGCTGCTGTGAAGGAAACGAACTCCATCCCATCCCAGCCCAGCCCACGGGACCGTCCCCATGGACACACCACGCTGTTGGCTCTCACCTTGTAGGAGTCCAGGTACTTGTGGTGGGGGAAGTGGAGGAGGGAGATGAACACCCTGACGCAGTCGCTCCTCAGCCCATCCCGGTACAGGTGACTGGCCACCATCCGGGCCACAAAGTTCTTCCCGGTGCCGGACCAGCCGTGGAAGGACAGGACCAGGGCCTTCTCAGGCTGTGGGCTCTGCAGGAACCCCTGCACGGCCCGAACAACCACTTCTTTGGCCAAGTGCTGCCCGTGGAGCTGCTCACTGAGGTCTGCCTCTAGCCCTGCACAAAGAGAGCAGCAGCTCAGCCTTAGATTGCCAGCCCAGCTGCTGCAGGTGGGAATAAAGAGACAAAGCGTGACAGGGCTGCTTGGCCATGAGGAATCTAAAGGGGCACTAAAGCCACAGCCTGCCTGTGCCCTGCCTGCATCAGCCTCTGGCCCTATAAAGACACAAATTTTCCACTGACTCCTTTTTTCCTTCAGGAACAGGCGGAGATGTTTGGCAGCTGTAGAGAGCACTGATGCCCAAAGGCCCTCCAAGCTTCCAGCAGGGAGTTTGGATACCGAGAGTCTCAGGGCCAGCAGAACACAAGGACACTTGCTCATGGCTTACACACAGGTCTGGGTGTGCCCTCCCAGCCTGGGGCAGGATCCCAGGCCAGTCTGGATCCCCTGCATATGCCTGAGAGTTATGGGATGCAGGCAGAGCTCCTGGCAAACTGGAGCAGGGACACTGCAGAGCAAGGGACAAAGGCCCTCTGCTCTCAGAACTACAAATAAGTAATGGGACACAGGACTCAGCCCCTCGCCCTCCCACAGCTCAGCACCCTGCTCTGAAATGCTCTTTACTTACGTCACTTGCTAAAATACACTTCTTGTTAAAGAAAAAAACAAAACAAAAAAACAACAAAGCCAGCACAGCCCCTACCTGTGATATTGTTGACTATCCTGCAGTCTCCTGTCTCGCAGCACTTGCCAAAGCTGCAATACCAGGCAGAGAGGATCTCCAGGTAATCCTGACCCACCAGAGGTAAGCTCCAGCCTGGAAAACGCAGCAGGGTCTGAGCAGAGACATTCCAGCAAGTGGCTGTTTTGCATTTTGAGCAGACACACCGCTGAACTCTGTTAAGGGCAGCCCTCTCCCAGGCGCAGGGACTCAGCCCCGGCTGTGGGGAGGGACAATCAGCTCGGAGCAGGCAGGACCTGGTTCGAGCTGGCACCGAGAGCCCAACAGGTGCAGGACACGATTGTGGCAACCCGGGGTATGCTGAGGGAGATGCCCAGGGCAGTGACCCTCGGGAAAGGCAAGGCAGCACCACAGGAGCTGGGGGCTGGATGTAGCAGGGTGTTTGGACCTGGTGCTCATTCTGGGGCACGGGAGAGGGGGAGAACGGAGGAAGGTGCTTACCTGGGCTAGGACCGGGCTCTCTTTGTTCCTCCTTCTCCTCCTCGCAGCCCTCCTGCCACACCTTGCACGCCAGGTACTGCCAGTACTGCTTGGAGAGGGCACTCACCGCTCCCAAGTGCTTCTTCACGGCCTCGTACCCCTCGTGGCTCGCCCTGCCCCGCGGAGCCCGCTCTCCGGTCGGTCCCTGCCCCTCTGCCCGTGCCCGCCGCGGCGCTGGCGGTGCCCGCGGGCTGCCCGAGCCCCCCAGCAGCAGCAGCAGCAGCACCAGGACGCAGCAGCCCAGCCCCAGCCGGGCCGGGGGCCCGTCCTGACCCATGGCCATGGCTCGGGGAGGGGTCCCGGGGACGGCAGCTGACCCTGCCCGGCTCCGCGGGCTCTGTCCGAGGGCTCCCGGCCTCCCTCAAGCCGTGATCTCACTTCCCGGCCGCCCGTCAGGGGCGGTGCTGCCGAAAGAGACCCGCCCGACCCCGGGACGGCCCAAAACCCGGCCCGGCCGGAGCCTCCGGCACCCCCCCGGTCCCGGCTCCGCCCCAGGCTCGGACTGCGGCCCCTCCTCAGCTCCGGGCAACCCTGGCCGGGAGGGCAGGGAGCTGGAGAGATGCCCAGGGAACCGCCCGGACATCGCTACCAGCCTGATTTCACTGAGTATCTGTTCCTGATTGCACAGAATATTCCGAGTTGGAAGGGACAAGGATCCCCACAAGGATCAAGGAGTCCAACTCAGCCTGCTCCCACTTACTGCAGCACCGGCAGGAAGTGCCTGAGGAAGGCAAATTTTTTTTTGAGTAGCCCAAGGGCTCGGCTGAAGTTTTGCTGCCACAGACGCAAGAGACAGCAGCAGTTGTTCATTAGTGCCATTTCCAAGGGGATACCAAAAGAAAGGGCATAAACGAGGGAGCAGGAGGCAGTGGCTGAGTCAGCCCGGCAGCACAGGTTGCTGCTTTGGGCTGTCCAGGCTGTGTTTGTTCCTGCTGGGCTCCATATTCTGTTCAGGAACTAGATCAGAGCTCTGGGACTGGTACAACTCACAGCCACCACCAAGCTCATCACCAACATCCCGCTTCCTCCTGCCAGTTTCTCCAACCATTTGAAAAGCCCATCCTGTACAGGGAAGCAGAACTGCAGTCCTTAGGGCTGACTGTGCTTTGGCAGGGGATCCTGGAATCTCATGCAATCCCATGCTCTCATTTTGGAAGTGTGTACACACACACACACACACTTGGCTGTGGGGGGAAGATAAATAGTGGATAACCCCATATAACTTGCATTTTACCTTAAGCTGTACCCACAGCTGGCTTACTATGAGACTGAGGCCTCCACAATTACTGAGCAGCAGAACAAGGTCACCCGCAACTTATCTTAACTGAGACAAGGCCAGGATGCTTTGGAAGCGGAAAGGATTTCAAAAGGTATCCCACGTGTTCAGAAAAATAAAAAAAAGAGGGACAATAAATACGATTAATCCAGCCTAGAAATTCCCTGGTACCAGTGGATGGGAAGGGGGATACAGCCCAGGCATGGAGTGCATCACCATCTACAGGTGGCTGCAAATATTACACGGTGGCATTAAAAATACTGGGATTGACAAAATTGCCCCCCTCCATCTTCAAAAATAGGCTAAAATCTGAATACCAGTTGCAATAACGTAAACAGAACTAAAACCAGTGCAGCATATTAAAAAAAAACCCCAACATTTAAAAATCAAACTTGCTGTAGCCATAGCAAATTAAACTGCTGTCAGCCTTCCTGAAAACTAGTTGAAGCACCTGAAGAATTTCTGCACGTTTATAAAAACATTCAAAAACATTCAGGTGTATCATTCAAACTGACCTCCCAGGGTAAGTGCTTTAGCTGAAGAGAGCTTATCAAAAAAGAAAATTATGAAAGATAAACTGACTGTCCAACACTGCTCCAGCTCCACCAGAGAATAATTCCTGGGATGTCAGCCTGGCCCAAGTGCTGCACATCGTTAAGAGCTAGAAGGGAAAATAAAACCAGTTGTTCAATAGGCCCTGGCACAGGTTACCCAGGAAAGCTGGGGCTGCCCCATCCCTGGAAGTGTCCAAGGCCAGACTGGACGGTGCTTGGAGCAACCTGGGATAGTGGAAGGTGTCCCAGCCCATGGCAGGAGGGGGAACAAGATGATCTTTGAACCATTCCAAGAATCTATGATCCTAACTATGCCCTGTTTGACCTGCCCCTGCACTGAAACGGGGGCAGGAATTACCCTCCTTGAGTAATTCAACTCCCTTTGTGGGGCCTCAGGGAAGAAATTATCCCCCTATTAGAAGGGATGCTGCAGGAGATCCCAGTGCACTGTGCTGAGGAGAACTCGCTCCCACCTGCCTTGGGAAGGACGGGGTTGGGATGCACCTGGATTTTTTTGATTCCTGTGCTGAAACCCTCCCTACAGTATTTGCTCATCTTCAGCTGAGTCTGGCAGGAGCAGCAGCTGCAGGGACCTGCACGTCCCCAGTGATGGAAGGATGAGCTCGTCACTTCACGGCCGGTTATTTGTCAGTCGGTCCCGGTGAGCAGCAACCACCTGGTTAAAAACTCCACCATCTCGGGTCAGCTCGGCTCTGACAGCACAGCCACCATCTACAAAGAAAGAGAAGAACAGCACCACCAAAATGTGGTAATGCCTGGCTTATTCCACCCCCCAGTGCAGCTCAGGACAGGCAAACACTCAGAGGGAACCTTGCAATCCAGAGTTCACATACAGGCTGTATCCACTGCCCAGGGAAATGCCACGCACCCATCTTTTCAGGCTCTTTCCAGTCTCCAAACGGCAATTCCTTCTGCAGATCCGTAGCTGCACTCGGACAGGAGGCAGGAGGAGAAGAGTCTCTCTCCAGAGCTCAGTGTAACAGCTGTGGATTAGATCACTGAATAAAAAAAAGATCCAGAATAAAGGATATGAAGGGAGCCCTTTCCCCTCCTTCGTTTTTTTCTCCACAAAGTCCTATCCTTAGTCTCTTAAAAAATTTGACTCTACAAAGAAATAACAGGTCACCAGTTCCACACCTGGCATATAAAAACTACAGACTTCTTTTCATTTCTCATTTTTAGATTCAATAAAAAATCTGTAGGAAAGAATTCGAGAAGTTCAGGGAAAGTGCTTATTTTCAATCCCCTTTGGTTCTCCATTGGCTCAAAGTTGTTTGTGTTCATTCTTCTGTAAAATTACATTCATTACATAATCAGAAACACTTTAAAATCTCCCAGTTAAAGGAATTCTCACCCTGTTACTAAGGCAAACCACTCCAAAAATACATAACAGCACAACAAAGTGCACGGAACAACAGCCCTCCGAAGGGGCGATTTTAGCCTGTCAGAACTTAAAAGCATCTGTAGCTGCTGAACTGCTCAAACACAAGCAAAAATCCTGTCCCAGTCCCACAGCACCTCAAAAATAGAGATGGAGGATAGGAAAAGTTATTGCCAGCGCACAACGCTAGGAAACAAAAAACCCCCCAGAACGTCCTCCCCCACAAATAAACCCCAAAAACCAGTTCTTACACAACTGAGCAATGCTGAAGTCCAAAGTTTCATCTGAGAAACTCTAGTTTAAAGAACAGCAACCTCCACACAACCATGTTGATGCTACAGGGCAGGTCAAAGACCCTGACATCCACAACTGCATCACCTGCTGCCTGCCCCTCTCACTAGTGGGGTATTGAGAAAACAAGCTCTGACACAGCCTGAGTAAACCTCTGCTCTCAGTGGGAGCAGATTTTGGGGGCTGTTTACCTGCTCTGTCTCAATAAAAGCTTAGGAAAACCAACCACGAACACCTGCCAACTCTGCAAACATCTCCTGCCAACTCCATATCCACCCCTTGCTCGATGTAACAAAGCCAAGCTATTGGGACACAGCCAAGGACTCAGCCCAGGTGCTTGGCAGATGCAGGGCCATGAGATGCACTGTCAAAAAACCACTCCAATCTAGGTGTGTTTTTCTTCTTTATCCCTTTGGGACACTCTTCTTTCCTTCCCAATAAGGCTCTTGCAAACAACCTGCCTGTTTGACCCCGTTCTCGGATATACAAGACTGGAATAAAGACCATCGACAACCATTAGCGAAGGAATAACTGGGAAACATCAGCAGCAAAACACTTTAAACATTCAGCCCACATGTTGGAACAAGAGAGAGACAGACAGGGGAGGGAGAGAGACTTAAACAATCCATCAATGTTGCTTTATTAAAATCTTTATTCACACAATGTTGCTTTATGTGGGATCTGACCCCGGGGGATACAAGTAGAAAGTCACGATAACGTTCTGTTTGCTCATTAGCAACCTCCATTTGTGCAGCAGCTCCCAGGGGCATCCTCTGACAGCTCCGAGAGGGGTGTCTGTTTCCAGCATCTTGCTCCAGCTGCCGCAGCAAATAAATTACCTTCTTAATAAATTAGCATTTTTCAGTTGAAGTTTGTTTGGCAAGACACACTCCAGTTCATCAGCCTGCTGGAAGAGGAGCCGGCTCGAGTGTCTCCTCCACCCCACGGCTGGCTCAGGGGGGAGGAGGGTGAACAGCAGATGGCTGATGGTGCTCTCTCTTTAATCAGTTCTTGATTTCTGTGCCTCAGGCGCTCTGCTATCACCAATCTCCACAACACAACCACTGTGGAACATCTGGGGCCAGCGGATGACAAGCGTGCACAGTGAACAAGGATCAGAAGGTGTCACGAGAACCTCACTGACAGAGCACAGCACCTGCCTCACAAACCACGTTATTTTTCAGAGGTGCAAGCAGACCCTGCTGGCACGTGGCTGCTGCTCCTCATTTCCCTTCCAATGGTTACAGTTTAAAATTTCTCAGGGTTCTGTATTCAAGCAAAACTACGCCAGCTGCCAAAAGGGCAGAAATTATCGCAAGGCCAAAATCATGTCTTCCCTGGTTTTGACTAAGAGAGGAATTTATTCTCCTTTCCTCCACCAACTTCCAGTAGTGCTTACAGCAACCAGAGACAACAGTATCACAAAGAAAAAAGCAAACCCAAAAAAACCCAGCCATTTCCTGCTTCCTCCTACTGATGATGCTGGACTTCATGCCCTTTGTTCACAAGTAAACCAAAATAAACCAATACCCTGCTTTAAATCTTGGACATTCATACTGGGGAAAAACTTATCCCCGTGTTCCATCTGACACCAAAAGTTTCAGCTTAGAGCAATACGTAAGTTCTCAACCAATTTAATCTCAGAGACAGAAAAGACCTTTTTTTGAATCTGTTATTAAATCAAATGTAAATATCGAGAGTGATCATATGAAAATCAAACCATCAAATTTTGGTAGATCCTTCCCAAAATACTAAGAGCTGACGATTAAGCTCAAAGAGAAGAACAAGCTTTTAGAAATGCTACAAGCCACCACCATGTGCTTCACCATCTCCCCTTTGGGTAAATCATCTGGAATTTCCTGGGAACAGCTGATGGCAGCGCTGGCTCCTGCCCCAGGGGCACCTCCAAGGCTCCACCCACAGCTCCCACAGCACGTTCTGTTGTCAAGCACAGTGACAAAGAGGCACAAGCTTCACACCAGTGTCCTCAAAGCTGGCTGAGCATTAACCATCCTGTCTAGTAGCCCCAGTAAATAACTCCAGATCCAAATATCTCCCATCCCATCACCTCATCCCTCTGGGGCAGGTCTGTGACGTGCCCAAGCCAAGAAGAGAGACAGGAGAACATAAAATTCAGTCTGAGGTAAACAGTCATGTTCTGCTTTCAAGATACTCTGCCCATGCAGGAAGAAAAAGACTTTAACAAACCAAACCTGCATTTTTCAGATGATCTTTCTCCCTGACACTCCTGGATCAGGTGTGGCCCGGGTGCAAGAACAGGAAGCAGCTCTGCCCACCAGAGCCAAAGAGATCCTGGCAGACAAATCAAGGAAAAGGGCTTGAACTGACCTTTTGCTGCCCTTGCTCACAGGTTCAGTAATCCACAATCCCTTTGGGAAGGGAGCTCTCTCCTTACATTAAGGACCACTCCTGCTGAACTGAGCACCGACGCAAAGCTGTTCAATTTGGAAACAGTGACGAAGCTGCTTCCCCTCTGGAGACACAGATTCTTATCCCAAGGTGACAAGCGTTATGGCCACAAGCTCATGGGCAGCACAGGCTGAAGTGCTGCAGGATGACGGGACTGGCACAAGACGAGTGCTGCAAGGCTGCCCTGGAAAGCCAACCTGCACCAACTCTTCCCCATCCACAGCAAAAGCATCGGTCACACGGAGCAGCAGGAAGTTCTCTCAGATGAGATGGAGAGGAACAACCACAGCTCAGGGGTCTCTCCGCTCTCCAGGTTACTCCTGCTAACTGGGGAGGCCCAGCAAACACCTCTTTCCTCAGCCCAACACGCCCAGAGGCCCCACATACCACGGGGCTCACAGTCAGCAGCACGGCCTTGCTGCACAGAACCTGCTTCCAAGGACAGATCCTGAACTCCTCCTCAGCTACAGCAGAATGGAAGTTCGGTTTGTAACATGGACGCAGGACTGCAAGGATATTTTCTCCCCTCAGACCTTGCCAGATTCCTTAAAAAACAGTGACAGGACACATGGAAACCTATGATAACCCCTTAATTATCAAGTGCTGTATAACCACCCTGTCCTCTCCTAAACCTCCAACCCTGTGGATAAATCTTTGATAGGACTTCAGCCAAAACACTGAAGCATTATCACATATGAGGCAAACCCCTTTCCCAGCCTTTTATCGAGGAAAAGCCAAGTGAGGAGCAGAGGTCCCCTCTCCCACCCTCACGGCATTTGGAAGAACATCCCACCCCCGGGGGGGTGGCACAACTCTTCAGTCTAATAATTATTTTATTCACCCTTTCCTCGTTCTCTAGAGAAGCAGTAAAATGCCCAACCAGCTCACAGCTGATTGTGTACAACCCTGAATCAAACTCGCCAGAGTGTCCTGGGGGAAGAGAAGGGGAGAGGACTGGACTGTTCATCTCCGTTTGTCCCCTCTGGATTCAGTCCACGAATTAGTGTCAGTATTCCACGCACTCCCACCAACACCAAGAGCCATTTTTATCCAGTGCAGTGCCCACTGCCGGCAATGGACACGCCACCACGGCCAAGATGCCATTCCAGGTGCTGAGCCATCCAAGGGCCCAGCTCCCACCTCTCACTGCTGCCAGCCCGCAGAAAAAGCCACTGTCACCTCCGTTCCTCTGGCTCGAGAGCCTTCCTGTTCATGTCAGTCCATCTTGGCCACAGCCCTTCTGAACCGATTGTGCTGTTTTTCTATCGCTTGTTTGTTTGTTTTTTTTTTTTTAAAAAAAGAAGCAGTTCCATCTGTGTTCCGCTACAATTACAAGTGAGACAGAGTCATCCTGTCTTCCACCAGCACCACATCTGGCCCAAACTGGTCTGTGCACTGCTTCACTGTAGCCAGGATGCTGAGGAGCCGCTGGTCCAGGGCGTCCAGGTGAGGGTCGGAGAGCACAGGGGAGATGGGGTCATGCGCCATGGCGGTTTTTAAGGCAGACTTCAGCACCCCGTTCTTCAGGTAATTGAGCCTGTTCCAGGTGGAAACCCGGATGCTGCAAAAGAAACAAACACACGGACACATCATACCGCTGTCCAGCTGGGGAATTCCCGTCCGGAATACCGAGGCCAGGCTCCTGAGGGAGGTGTGACTGCAGGTTACGCAGGATCTGAGCGAAACTTGGAAGGTGAAGATGAAGAAGAATCAATCCCCTGTGACACAAGTGATGGTACACAGGAACACTTCCAGCTGTGAGCAAGGAACATCTCCAGTCCCGAGGCCTCCCAGACGCAGTTTGGAAAGGAAAGAAAAGGAAAGAAGAGGAAGGAAAATCAGCAGTCGGGTCGTTAATTCAAACACAAACTCACGTCGCCTCAGGAAGAGCATCACTGACCAACAATTAATCACAAAGGACAAGAGGCTGTTGATTGAACCTCCAAGAAAGTGAACACAGAAGTGACTCTTCCTCTTCGCTGGCCACTGGACTTGTTCGTGTTGCTGTCATAACTCATCTCAGCTGTCGTGTTCTGTGAAGTCTCTTGGGGTTCTCCCGCAAATCCTTATGGTTTAGCACCACTGGTCTAAACTCTTGGTTTTGATGGCCTCTAATAAACCCAGCAACATAAGCAAGTGCTGTAACAAACCTACAGTTAAAGCAGTTCTGCACATGAATTCTTATATAGCATTTGCCTGGTATCAGAAAGAAAAAGGTACCTAAAACCCCGGAAACTGCAAAGTCTCTAACAGAGATAAACTTCTCTTCTGGTTGCATTTGGGAGAATCTACATGACAGAGGCTGCAAAAGATCTTCAATAAAGCAGGAAATTAAGCATTTGTTTAAAATTAATGCAGGGAAACTAGAGAATTTGAAAATCAATCGTTCTCTCTATGGACTTTAAAAGAACCTGGCAGAACACAGGCCAGGTGTACTGCAGACTGCATGGAATCTTAGTGGAATCTAAGTGGAATGCTTAGTGGAAGCAGGATGAGAGCTCAGGCTTTCTGAAAGTTCTCAGATTCAGCAGGCCCCGAGGAATGTGGGAGACAGAACCTTTCAAGGACAAGCTGAAGCTCACAAGGCCAAGGCAGAAACAAAATCCTGCAAAGAAGCTACAAAAACCTGGGTTGAAAGGAGCCCCCTGAGCAGGGCTGCAACCTGCTTTAGAAATCATTTTTGGAAATGATTAAATTGCCAGACACGCTGAGTCCTTCGCTTCTGTCAGGGAGAGCTCCGAGTGGGATGTGAAGTTTTATTTGTCAGGAGCTGGATGGGGACAGCTGCAGATGCAAAGTACCTGTCACACTGCCCAGGGAAGGATCTGAACCAGCGACCTGCAGGTGAGACCACTTTCTGCAGCCAAACACCCACTGTTATTGCCCTCATGAAAATGCATTTCTCAGCTTCTTGGGCAGTGACAATACATCACACGGACAATGCCTCAACACCAATAAAGCACTGAGCATCCAAGCAAACATTTTCAGGTTGCCAGAAGGCTTCAAACTTAATTATACCGCAAACCTAAGGACACCAATTGCATAAATAAAGTGAACAGCACCCCAGCATTTCACTTACATGCAGCACTGATAAAGAGGAGCCAAGATGCTTCTTTCATCCAGGGCAGGGTTTCCAAAGCTGAAAGGCAAAATTAAAGCCAAGTGAACCAGTTGAACTCCTAACGTTGCTCTCAACATCAAGAGCTTTGTAAAGAATTCAAAAAAATCAATACTAGGCAATTTCATGCTCCAAGAGATCAAATCATTTAAATTAAAAGACAAACAGGCCATGGCCAATCACAGATACAACTCTCAAAAGCATCAGCTGATGTGCCAGGTAAAAAGAAAGAGCACCAGCACCAGTTCTGTATGAGACCAAGGCACCTTAGAAAGGAATTTCAGAGGAGTCTAGAAATGGAACTCATCTTGTGATGCAGGGGCAAGGAATAATTGGTATTCTGGGCACAGGGAATGGGAGCTTTGCCTGTCTGACACTGCTGGACAGGGAAGGAACCACCATTAGGTCAACAGTCCCACAAACAACATGATCCACTTGAACATTTCGTGCCCACACTTTCTGAGGGAGGTCAGCCAGAGGGCTTTCAGAGTATTTCAGGCTTCATCTAAACACATGCTGGTTTTATTCTGTATATTTGTATTATTTCCACCCTCCTCATAATACTGTTTTCAACACAGAACCTTCCCCTCAATAAAGGTAACTACTCTGCCCAAGTAATTCTGTTATTAGTAGCTTTAAAACTGGAATAAGCTCCCAGGGAAGTGGTCATGGCACGAAGAAGCATCTGCTCTTAGTCACGTGCTCGTAATTTCAGGTAGTCCTATAAGAAACAAGGAGCTGCGCTCAGTGATCCTTCCAACTTGAGATCCACCATGATTCCATGAAAAAACTGTCCCACTATCCCTTATTTCAAAGGAGCTCAAAGAACCTCACTCAAGTTTTCAAGACAATAATTTACTGGGAGCCTGCAAAGCCACACCAGAAGTGTTTTCATAATGTCATAAGAACAAACCATAATGATGGGGCTTGCCCTTCAAACACCATATTTACTCCCAATGACTAATTCATTAACTTCCTTCCTTCCTTCAAGGGCATTGTCAGTGCACAACAGAAAGACAATTTTCGCCTGCCATGGGCAGGGACACCTTCCACTATCCCAGGTTGCTCCAGGCCCCGTCCAAGCTGGCCTTAAACACTTCCAGGGATGGGGCAGCCACAGCTTCTCTGGGCAACCTGTGCCAGGGCCTCCCCACCCTCACAGGGAAGAA
>JAWMRA010000005.1:27691688-27708982 GCA_035584735.1 Pseudotriccus pelzelni | reverse complement strand
AGGGATGGGGCAGCCACAGCTTCTCTGGGCAACCTGTGCCAGGGCCTCCCCACCCTCACAGGGAAGAATTCCTTCCTAATCTCTCATCTACACCTACTCTCTCTCTCACTTTGAATCCATTCCCTCTCATCCTGTCAGCAGCACAGCCTTTGAAGGACCCCGATATCTTGTGAGTCATTTCTGATAAGAAGGAGAGCTCAGCACAAAAGGTATTAATGAAAACAAAAATAAATAACCCCCTGGCCCCGACCTTTTGGCATTGTCCAGCAGGATGAGCATGCTGGCCCCCTCGTCATCCTGGAAGCTCTCGTAGTGGTGCCGGTCGGCGTTGCCGATCAGGTAGTCGAAGATGGCCGTGTCGATGATGTCCAGCAGCCGAGGGCCCGAGTCGTAGGGGGAGGTTTTCTTCACAGCGTCGCAGTAGCTCTCGTCGTACTCCCACCTGTGGCCAGAGAGAACCCACACAGCCCTTCCAGGAGCCATCCCTGCACCCCAGCGGGAGTTACGGCTGCCCTCTGGACACTGAGGAGCGCACGACAAGCCAAGCACAGCAGCCCATGCTGTATAAAGAGCTAGACAAGAGTGTTCCATTAGCAAATGAGTTAATCCTCATGAGTGAGTCCTGCATTCACACCCCAGCGTGTGGGGCAAGCTGTAGTCCCAGTGCAAGGATACAAATCATCTTCCTAGGGAAGACAAGGTCAGAGTTTGCCTCCTCAGCGCTCCCAACTCAGCAGTGCCTGGGCTGCCTCACGGCAGGGTTGACTTGCCTCCCTCAGCTTCCCAGTGAAGGACTCCAGCACTGTGTCTGTTTGCAGTGTCTTGACCTGCTTCCATCCGTCTGGCTTTCCAGTGACCCTCTGAATTTTTATTTTCTAATGCAAATAATCTCATCATGGTTAGTAAAGAGCCCCTCTGTCCTGAGCAGGGTTTCACCTGTGTTCATTCTCCTTCAGAATTGTCTCCTTCCTCCCCATTTCCCTTCCAGAGTATCTCACCTTCTTCTCCACTGACAAGATTTCGAGCTTCCCTCTCATCTCCTCTCCTTCTACAAGTGATGTTGTAACAGGGATGTCATGTCTCAGTTCTCCAAAGCTAGGCTTTTAAATTTTCTCATTTTCTTCTTTACAGCTTTCAAAGCTATTCAAACACCACCACCAAAACAGCCAAATCTCTGGTGTATATCCTTTCCATCTGTCAACCTAAATAACAAGTACATCTATAACATCTTCCATGTAAGGACTGAAACAATCCTTCACAAAACAGCAGTGAAATTGGAAATGCCTTAAACCATCTGTGACTTGGAAACAGAAATGGAGGAAACAAGCGGGAGAGACTTGCTGTCATGCAGAGACTCATAAAAGGGGAAAGATCAGAATTTAATTACTAGAACTGCCACATACCCCACCTCATCTTCTAATGGTCTGGAGCCTGACCTCCCTTACTCCTTTCTCCAGGTATCCAAACTAGAGGGACCAAAAATGTGTCTTCTCAATGTTTTTGACAACAGGTCACCCATACTCCTCAAACGCTGTGTCTGGTTCCCTCTTTCTTTCGCATCAAGGTCCAACTCACATCCAACAAATCCACAAGGCAACAGTCTCAGACCCTCCTACCTCTTGTGCTGGATAAATTTCTTATGCTGCATCCCTCTCTCCCTCAAGTGTTTCTCTTTCTCTCATTTTACTTTAGAGCAGTACTTAATCTTCTTCCCACAATTTTTCAGACAGACTATTCTCTCTCTCCTCATTTTCCATGGAGTCTTTCAAGACAGACCTTTCTCTGACACTTATTTCTGATCATTTATATTGTATTAGCACAGGCCTTGGAAGGTCAGGGATTTTATCTATTACACTTCCATTAAAAATTACTTACACTAATGTGACTGTATGAATTATGCTCAAAAGGTCAACTCAGGACAGAGTAGAAGCAGTTGGAGCACGAAAAAAATTCTTAACAGTTTTATTTTTCCATAATTACCAGTCACAGAAAAAGGAGAGCATGACACCTAGAACATTTCATTTTCCTGATGTTCTCTCAAAGGAAAATGTGAAGCATGACGAGCTGCAAAACACCAGAACTTCGTAACTCCATCTGAACGAGGCAAGAGCGAGTTTCAATACAGCAAATATCAAACTAGCACAGGAATCAGGGTAAAACCCTGTGTAAGGAGGCAGTTTATGATGAAAAGCAGCCTCTCAATAGCAGAAACACCTCCAAGAATTTAGCCCATTCATTACTGCAATATACCATGTACTGCACGCAGCTAATTTTGACCTGCTGGAAAGGAGAAAACATCTGTTGCTCAAAAATCAATCCATGCATTTCATACTCTAAAACAATTCAGTGAAGCCTTTGGATGAGATTCTTTCCGAGAACAATCACATCACTGGAAATCGATGGATACTTCAGATCAGGGACTAAAAAAATCTCTTTCTAATCACTTGTTAATGACAAAGATTTGGAAGAATTTACTAAGCTCAAAAGCACTTGCTCTGGTCACGACAAAAACATCCCCAACCCACGTACTCAGACATGTCACATCTATTGTACAAGATGGACAGAACTCACATTTGTCCTTCTTTAAGGGTTTTCTGAGCCTGGTCACCAAATATTAATGGTATTCAAAGCAAGGAGCTTTCCGGTGCCTACCTTCATAAGCTAAACCAGCTCCACAACTCTGAGAAGAAACTACCAGGACCATGACATCAGGCGCTACCGCATTTCAGAGGGACACAGGGCCAACAGAAGGTCCAGTGGCACAAGAGATGAGTCTTGGTTAGCCCACAGCCAAGACTGTCAGAGCCTGGAGTGCCCCTCCCACGTTCTCCTACCTGGCAAGTTTGCCCTCCCGGTAGGTCCTGCCCCAGGGGTGCCGGTGCTTCTGGAGGGGCCACACGTCCGGCAGCCACAGCGTCACCGAGCCCTCCATCACGTCCCCGTTGGCACAGGCTGGCTCTGTCTCCCGGCAGTAGTAGCACTTCCCATAGAAGCAGGTGTTGTTGCCTTAAACCCCAAAATAAACAGGTATCAAACCGGCAGAACTGAACCCAACTGAAATTCAGGGGCGTGTTGTGGCGGCGGAGCCTCCCCTGCAACAGGATTTCACTGCGCTTGACCGAGTGCTTCCTGTCTCAGAGAGGGAGAGGTTCCAAAGAGATCTCACAGACATCCACTCATTCCAAGCAATTAGGGACTAATATTCAAAGGAGAGAGTAACTGTATTTTCTAATGACTTTATCACACTGAGAGTTAATACACTGCACTACCAACAAGAGTTTGTGATCCCTTCCTAGTCCTAGGAACCTTGACTTGGCAAACCTTGACACTGCTTTTTGTATTTTTCACCTACTTCACCTGTCAGATTTGCCACTTTTTCGAAAAAGCTGACCTAAAAGAGACAAGTTAAAAAGAATGCAGCGGAACTCCAATGGATTTGGAGCCCTGAGCCCTGCCACACATCTCAGCTACTTGAGCAGGGGAGACAGAAACAAGCTGTCATTCTTAGGTGATGTAGGAATGCAGATCTGTCAAAGCTTCATCAGTGCCTGCTGATGGGAGAGGAGCAACAGAACCCTGCAGCCTTTAGTCTGCTAATGCTGATGTATCCTGTAGCATCAAGTAATCCACACAACCTGGATTAATAGTTTTAGTTCAGCCTTTTCTGTTTCCCCCTTCTAACCTGCCTTTGCTTGACTCCTGCCAAGTTAAATCCAGTTCCATGTTCACAGATGTTCCTCAAAAATACTCCTCAACTATGTCTCCCTTTGTTGTGATTCCACTTGTTCTCTGTCCTTGTTTCTTTTGGCTCTACATCCAATATCCTCCCCAAACCAGGCTCAGCTCACCCAAAGGGGTGTTTTTCACTTTCCATCCCTACACACTTGCCATCCAGGGCCTGCAGCAGGTCCAGCAAGAGACAGAATTCCCTGAGATTGTAGCTGCAACTCCAGCAAACCTGCACTGAACAGGAATGAATTATCTTTTCTTCAAAACCTCAGAAACACGGTCAAATTAGGGCTGACAAGAGATCACAACCTTTTTCCCCAATCCACCCATTTATTTGGGTCCTGCTCTGCACAACAGCAAATCCAAGGAATCTAAGGAAAGGCACTGAAAATTTCTGGAGCCAACTTTTCAAGTCAGCATTTCTGCTAGAAAAAACCAGCTTAGTTATCTTGGCTGAAATTCGAAAAAGCAGAGTCTGCCTGAGGCAGGCACCCCATCTGAATGCAAGGAGAGTTTGGGAAGGCTGAGCTCCTCCCATCTCTGAGTTACACCTGGTAACTGGCAGTGTGAGACGGCCAGCAGTGCTTGTAATAGGAATGTACACAGGCACATATTTACCAGCTGTAATGAACCATCATCTCTAGAGCCTTCTGATTAGAAAACAAAACAAACAAAAAAAGAGTAATAATTGGATACTTTATGAAAGCCTGAAGGAGTTAAGGCTGCAGCACAAGTCATTTCTTGGTGCTTAATGACCACCTGGTAGGAGTTCCCATTAGTAATTCCCATTAAGTGCCCTCACAGCATAATTGCTGTAAATAACACAGGGAAGTTGTGACACATTTGGTTTTAAACACTCCACAGGCTCTGATGGCACAAACAGCATCTAACACCAACGGATGTGTCAGCTCTACAGATTATCCCAACTCACCACTCTGTTCACGTTAAATACAATTTTATCCTTTTTCCTTTTAGGTCTAACCACCTCTGACGGCAGAGAGAAAATTCTTACTCAGAAAACCCCAAAACCTCCCATCTGCAACAGCAGCATGAGGGAACACAGAGCAGTTACAGAGGGAAAACTTCTTGGAGAAAACCAAGTCCTCCTCCCCCGCCAAGCTGGGTTATACAAGCTCTGCCTTGGCAAAGACAGACTTCCCAGCTTCCTGCACCAGAGTTAACTGTTCTGTAGCTGTGTCAGGCTCCCACGGCCCTTTTTTGCCCATTAAACCTGTTTTTCTTTACTCCGGAACCCACGGAGTGCACTCACCCACAGTCATGAAGGTGCCCAGAAGCTGCTCCGTGGCCACCGGTTTGATCTCCGTGCGGAGGTTCACAAACCTGCCAACCACCAGCGGGGCCCGTCGGAATCCCAGGATTCTGATTTGGGGGGAAAAAAGTACAGCAAGAGAATTTGCAACACAGGCAGCAGTTCAAAACTGAAACAAAACAAATCCACAATCTCTGTCAGAGATGGCTGACACTGAAGAATCAAGTTGGAGACCTGCAGCAACCTCTTTTCTTCTCCAAGCAAAGTAAGGAAACTCACTTTTTTTAAGTGCCTGGATGTTAAACTTGCTTTATAAGCCATGAGTGACACTCTTTTATTAAAGCCTTTGCAGCACAGCAAAACAGGCTGCACCGTGCTCAGAACTCAGACCTCACACCAGAAACATCCATCATGCACAGGCTGAAGCAATAAAACCATATGGCCCGTGGGCTGGTCACCTGCAAGGATCATTCGTAATTTGTGGGAAGCACTATTTATTAAAAGTGCTGTGTTTAAGCCCAATTCAATTACACTGGAAAGCAACCAATCAAGCAGTTGTTTTCTTTGGCACGAGGAGGGAGAAGGGAAGAGACAATGGCTGAAGAAAAGTGAATGCCTGAAAAGCGCCTGGAAAAACAGAGGTGGGAAGAACTACCACCACAGTTGCAGTTACAGGATCCAGGTTCCACTCCCATGTGTGACCACAAGTGACTTGGGTATTGGTAACGGACTTTTAAAAGTGCTTAAAGGACTACAAAGATCAGTACAGGATTTTAAGTCTCTTCACCTTCCAAGTGCCAACAAAGTGTTCCTGTAATGAGGGGACTGAGACTGTGCTCATTTATTCCAGATCAAACTGCATCTCTAACAGCACTTCACAACTATCAGCATTCACTGTTTGGCATTTTCTGTCCCATTCTTGCCCAGACCTTTGAAATGAAGCATCACTGAACGGCTGATTTTTATTTTTGCCTTCAATGTGCTATGTTGGCAGGTTAGAAACAGCTCACATCTGAGGTGTATTCCTCAAGGAGCTCTAACGAAGCGTTTTCCCAAGATAATAAAGCCAAGAATTCCATACCTATCCAAGTGAAAGGCTGCCACTTCTGCGTTGTGCCTGTCGTAGCCAGCGTAGGGTTCTCCTTCCACCACATAATCCCTGGCATATCTGTAATTGAAACAAGTCAAATAAAGCGATTCTATGCAGAACTTCCATCAATTTTGCTGTTCAGAGCAACAATTTAATAACAGTGCTACGTTACAGAGTCTCTGGGTCCCTTTCCAAATGACTGCTAATGGGAGGGGGAAAAACCATCCATGAGATTGAAGTGTCCAGGCTGTTGAAGTGGTAAATAAGGAGGAAAGGTCAGTGATGTACAGGGGCCTCCAGAGCTTGGGAAGCAGTGCCTATTCCAGCTGATGAATTCTAACCCAACCACACGCCAAGTCCCAATTAAGAACAAAGAGCACGGACCCAGCTACAGAACAGGGGGCTATCTATACTGGAAAGCAGCAATTCCACAGACGATTTCGGGGTTAGAATGGATTGTACATTAACATGAAAATACAATCTGATATTGTGGGAGAGATGGCAAATGGAATCTTAAAGTAGACAGAAAATCAGCACGCGGGAACCTGAGGACAGTACTGGATATAAACAGAGCCTTTATTCTGGTGCAGAAAAGGCATCATGAAGAGCAAGAAACAGAAATCAGGCACCCATCACAACAACTACAGTGTGTTTTGGTGAAGTGGCTGGCTTTTTGTTCCCTTTTCTATCTTTTAACAGATGTTACTTAGCCAAGGCAAACACCAATTTCTGAGTTTCCTGACATCTGAATCAGTCCCAGGTGCTGTTTCAGCACTGTGCTTCAGGTGAGTGAGAAATACCACAATCAATACTCAGCAAAGGGGTCAAATGCAACACATTTTCCAGTAAGCCAAGGCCTATTTTCTTATTTCCATCTATGTACCAAATCGTGTAAAACGGATTATTTCCAACAGACTTTGGGATCAAGCAGTAGCAAAAACAGTGTAGGAAAAGCCACAGAGCTCTAGTTGGATGTTTTAGCCCTGCTCAGGGAAAGTGTGGGTGGGACAACAGTTCATTTCCTCAGTCTGAGCAAATGCTTCAGCTCGTCTGCAAGGCAGCTCAGAAGAGAATTCACCAGGGCAGGATGGCAGGGGGTCTGTGGGAGGAGGACCTGACAGATTCCTGCCAAACTGCAGCTTACACCAAACGAGCAACTTACTTCACATATACCATCAGATGTGATGGCAGCAACTCTTAATCATTAGCAAGTCAGGCTTTGAAATGAGGCAGTTCACCCTCAGAACACATCCTCAGAGGCAGGTCTCTGGCGTGTACCTACAGCTCTTGGAATCGTGGTCGCTTCTGGAAAGCTGCAGAGCTAAAATTTGTTGGTAAAACCCAACCAGACCCTTTGTTTCGATGCACAGTAAGCAACTGGTTCTTTCTAGGGCAAAAGCAACACGGGAATTCCACCTTCCCCAACCAGTAAGTTTCCAAGGAACTGTTTAACTGGTTTTAACAGTAACTTTGACAGAGCTTTCATATTTAAAGACAGTTAAACAGACTCTCCTGCAGTGGTAGAAAAGGACTCTGCCCACAAGCCTGGCTGTTCAGCAGTCACAAACAGAATGTCAGTCTGCTTGGATGGCCAGGGCCATACTCTCCAGTGTTCCTATAAACATTCCCAACTGCATATGTCCTTGATGGAGCACAGTCACCGCGTTCACCTGCACAGCCATGGCATTAGGGGAATGTAATGCTCAGTGAAATACTTCACAGCTCTCACCCACACAGACAGCACCACGGAAACGCTGTGTCGTGGTGGTGCTTTTACGGGACGCGCTGTCTGCCACACGTGTGAAAGGCTCACGCTGCTGGAGCACAGCCTGGGCCCACGGGGAAGCTCCAGCCAGAGCAGGAACTGGCTATACAGGCACAGGACTGGGAACTCAAGTGCAGGGCAGACTTGTGTTCTCATTCCCTAATCACAGAATCTTACTACAGTCTGGGTTGGACCAGACCTTAAAGATCATCTCAGTCCAATCCCCTGCCATGGGCAGGGACACCTTCCACTATCCCAGGTTGTTCCAAGCCCCATCCAACCCGGCCTTGGACACTTCCAGGGATGGGGAAGCCCCAGCTTCTCTGGGCAACCTGTGCCAGGGCCTCCCCACCCTCACGGGGAAGAATTTCTTCCCAATATCCCATCTAACCCTGCCCTCCGTCAGTGGGAAACCATTCCCCCTTGTCCTATCACTCCATACCCTTGTCCCAAGTCCCCCTCCAGAGCTCCACTAGAGCCCCCTTTAGGCACTGGAAGGGGCTGTAAGGTCTCCCTGGAGCCTTCTCTTCTCCAAGGCTGAACACCCCCAGCTCTCTTAGCCTGTCTCCAAAGCAGAGGGGCTCCAGCCCCTGGAGCACCTCCACAGCCTACTCTGGACTCCTTCATTAACCTTAACGCTTGCTCAACCCAAAATCCTCTGGGCAGAGATGTCCTCACTCTGTGATGACAACACTTCCCATTTGCAGTGCACTCCCCTAAAACACATCTCCCTTACTTTTTAACATCTTTCTTTTTTCTCCTTTCCCCCAAAGGCAAACAGTTCAAAAAGCTTTACAGCCACGCACAAGCCTCTTTGTGAATGTTCAATCATGTCAGATTTCCCTGTGGATCACTGTAAACAGAGGCCACTCCAAGGAAGTCTCACTACCCACACATTGCTCCTGCAGTACTCAGCACTGGCAGACAGGAAACTCTGACCTACCCAAGCCACTTTTACAGCCTTCATGCAGCTACATCAGACACCCAGATCTAGTTTTAAGACCACTGTCAACTTGAATTCCTTCCCTGTTCTTGAACTGCACTCTCTCCTGGCAGTCTGACGTGACCCTTACTCTGAGTAGGCAAGGCTTGTCTCCACATCGCCACAGCCTGCACTTCCACAGTCAGGAAGACTCAGAAACATCAGATGTAACCAACATTCCCCCAGGACCGAACACAGGGATTATTCTTGTAACCTAAAGACAGGTAGTTTTGAGCATCAAGACTGTGCAGCCTGAGAGACAGCTGGCACAGCAACCTACTGTTACTGCAGCACCAAGCAACGCTCCCTCCGGTCTGTCTCTCCAATAACAGGATGGCCTTTCCATTTACAGGAATATTGGTAACTTAAACACTAATGCGACGACGCGGAGAAAAGAAAACATAGATATGAACAAAGCAGTTGTTATTAACGCAGTCACTGAAGGCAACACTCACCTCTTGGGTTTGAAGACAACCTTCTGCCCTCCTTCAAGTATTAGCAAAGCTTTCAGCTGGGTCCCTTTGTACCCCACATCGGCTTTGATGATCTTCTTTGTGGTCATGGCGTGCATGACAGCCCCCAGCTCGGGGGTCTCCTCGGGATACACCTCCCGGGGCACCACCCACTGGGCGGCGATCTCCCAGGGGGACTGCAGCGTGTGCTCCAGCCGCGCCTCCAGCTCCACCTGCAGGCTCGCCATCATGCGCTGGAAGGCGCGCTGGTCCTCCCGGTTGGCGGCCGAGGTGTCCAGGTTGTCGATGAGGAAAACCTTGGTGAAGATGAAGATGACGAGGAGGATGGCCAACAGCACGACCCGCTGCTTCAGCTTCATGGTGCCCTTCCACCCTTCTCCCCTGACCCTTTTCTTCCGAGCGTTCCAGGAAGTCTGTTGGAGATCAGGGTGAGGAAGGGGATGTTAGTTAATGGATTTCATTCCTAACTTGAATTGTGAAAGAGGTCTCGCCACTGAAGCATCTCCTGGTGCCCCTAAAAATAAGCAGAAAACAAACTTACAATCCTGCAATGTCACCAAGCTCAGAAGTAAGTTTATGCTCGGAACATAAGCCTTCATTTATGGACCCTTGTATCCTAAACCCCAACCATTTCTAATAAAACACATGGGTTCGCTGCATTCCTGGAGCCTTTCCACGATGTGCATGGAAGGGGAACCTGCTGGATGACATCCCTGAGCATCTGAAGTCATGGCAGCTGCAGCTACCACGGGCAAGATTTTGCAGAGAGCTGTAGTTTCCAATTGCCCACACACTCTTCCACTAGTATGAGATGCCACGATCACTGGCCACCCAAAGCCCTGTCCCTCCAGAAAAGCTCTCAGGTAGATTTAAGACAGCTGACAGCCAGTGAGAAAAGCTGCACTGCCTACTTTCCTGAAGGTGCATAAGGGCAGAATAGACTTAATTGCTTACTGCCTTTCATTTGCTGTCACTATAATTTACTCAGATTTTTTTTCTCCATTCTTTAAAGTGAAAAAAAGGGGTGGGGCAGGGGATGACATCTTCACTTCTTTGTGGTTGACTACCTTCTGCAGTCAACTGTAAAACCCATAACCACAGAAAACGTACAGAGTGTCCTCAATCTCAACACTAAATTAACAAGAGAAAAAGTCCCACATCACCAGGACTGCCTGTTCTCAGCAACCTCACCTGCAACAGTTAAAGCTCCATCTGTGTTTCTATCTTTCCAGGCTGCGTGACACGTTTCCCCCCCTCAACAAGCCTTGGCCAGGGCAGGGTTGGCAAATGAGGACCACAGAAGGCACCACCACCTGTATTTCAGTGATGAGGACAGAAGTTACTTTTCTAATACTGGCCGAACGTAGTCAAAACCCAGATGGGAAGGGACACTCAGGCACATCTCTGAGGAGCACTGGGAGCCAGCAGGGATTGCTCTTTGCACGAGCCAGGCTCATCATGCAAACCCTGAACAGCACCCTGAGCTGGGGAGGGCTGATACAGGAAAGCCTTCTCGTGAGATTCAACAATAAGAGTATAAACCAGCCATTATTAATCATGTCACTGGAAAAAATGACCTGCACAGGCTGAAGTTCATTTACCAGCACAATCACAGGCTATGCCTGACAAGGCACACACAGGTCACAGCCATCAGTGCAGGATGGAGTTTGGCACAGGCTAAGAGTGTTTGCATAAAAGGATGTTTGCAAACCCACAGATGGCTCCACAGCACCTTAAGCAAATTTACATTACAGGCCCATGGCAGGCCCCACCAGCCCCGAGGCTCTCCCACCTCCCTGTGCATCCGTGTTACCTTTCACAGACCCAGCTGCAAAGCACGTGCTATGGCCCAGGCCAGCCCCCCAAAGAATAACCAGCTAAACCACCTCAAACAGCCACCGAGAGGGACAAGGACATTCAAAGTGACAAAATGTCAGATATTCCCGTTTTCAAAATCCCTTTTGTCTGCACAGGGACCGCGCTGAGCACTATCCAAGTTACAGGCGGCACACTCTGGTGAGGCAGAACCACGGCTTTTAGCCCAGTTCACCACCCAGATTGTTCTGCCATCATCATCCTGCCTCAGGTGGCAGCTCAGCTTCGTTTGGCCCTTTCCAAGTTACACGTTTTGCCTCTTAAATACTTCCTACAGAACCTGTCTGCTGGAGCAGGAGAGAGAATGGAAGTCTCCTAATCACAGAAACTGCCGAGTTGGAAGGGACCCATCAGGATTATCAAGTCCAGCTCCTGACCCTGCACAGGACACCCCAAAAACGAGTTAAAACTGACATGTGAACAAGTGGTTTAATGTTCACAGTGACCACCCACACCAATATAGAGACCCAAGGAAGGGCAGAGTGGGGGGTGGAAGAAGCCTCAGGGATGTTTCAGACTGGGGCTGTGGCCCCTGTTAACTGTGTAATACTGATTTTAATCTACTGGAAGATCAGTGCTTGTGCTCACAGTGAGAGGCAACAAATCACGTGTTTATATGGAAATTAAAACATTATCTACTTCTGTTTTGGCTGTGCTTTTCCAAAGAGCCCAGCAACCTGAACATTACCACTGCAAGCATGAAAATGAGAGAAGCACAGACAAGAAAGATGCACCTGACCCAAAGGCCCTCATTCCTGCAGATACAGACTCAGCCAGCAGCAGATCCCTAAATAACAATATTATTCTTAAATTTAAGCAGGAAAGCAAAGCAGATCCGGCTGTAACTGTTCCCTCTCATTGTAACTGCATAATTCTCTTCTTTAAAACCAATAGTTCTGAATCATTTTGAACACTGCTGGTATCAAGATCCGCTTCCATTCATCTTTAAAACCCATTAGAGTTTGGAAGGAGCTAGGCAAAAGAACACAGTTCATTTCAGAACAGTTATGAGAGATGAGTGTGTGTGCACATACATTTTAAGAAAGCCTCACAGCCCAGTGCTGGCCAATTAAAGCATAGGGCAGGAATGTTCCACACCTTTGCAGCTCAAGCTGGGCACTCACTTTCCTAGACTGGTTTTCCAGAATGCTGAGTTTCTCTAGGGATATTCTTCTTGGGATTGGGGTGGGGGGTGGGGGAGCAAAAGGGATGAATATAAGTATAGCCACTTAAATTAAAGGTCACTTGGTTTATCTTTTGTGACAGCTTTGAAACTAATTTTGGCTGAAACCCTCCACCGAGGTAACCAGCATTTACAAAACAAAAATAAATGAAATATTTAACTATTTGCTGGTGAGCTGGCTCTGACTTTGTGCTGCCATCTGAGGACATGAGTCATCAGCTGCTTTCCTCCAACAAACACCAAAACACCCTCGAGGTTGCCATGCAATCTATTTCCCAGGCTACCTGCACAGCCTGCACTTCGCTCCTTGGCTGCCAATGCTACACTCACTGCTCTGCAGGCCAGGAATTGAATCCTTTTATGTACAAGGTTATCAAGACAGCAAGGACTTGAGCTTTACTGCCTTAAACTGAAGATGCCAAGAGTGACAGCGTTGAGGCGGTGCAGGAAAATATTTATGCAGTTTTGGAAGATGGTAATTTGAAAAGGACAAGTCTTTGGAAAAGACCTGGATTGGAAAAGAAGACTGTGAGAGCTCCAGAAGTGTAATGCTGGTCCTGGAATGAGGACAGAGATGGGAAAGGTGGTCACAGAAATAAATGAAGCAACAACAAACCCCCAAAATTTTTAAAAGGAAAAAAAAAATGGTGAGCTGTGAGCAGAACTCTTCGGAACAAAGGGCGAAAGGGTCTTGGACAATGACAAAAGTAAACCCAGGGATGATCTCAGGAGCAGACACGAAAAGGAAACAGTTCCACAAACTGGAGGGGGTGAGAAGATAAGAGAAGGGTTGTCAGGCTTGACAAAAAGGGGCCAAGGGCAGAGAAGCCGCTTACTTCTACACAGGAGTCACGGGAATACGGGATGCACAAAGCGACAGGAGATGTTCTTTGACCCTGAAGGCATCAGAGAAGGAAAAGCCCAAATAGTTTTCAGAAGTCAAGTACCATTTAAGTGTCCAACCAGAGCTGACATGATACAATGACAGAATAGTCCCTCTGTAGCTCCAGTTCCAGAACACACATTCCCTCCTGCTCTTGGGATCAGCTGCTGATCTCTTACCAAGGTCAGGTAACCCTAAAAGTGTTGTTTGTTTGTTTGTTTGTTTTCCTTGAGTTTCTGCTCAGCATTATCTCCAGCTACCACTACTACACAGAAGACATAATTCAAAGAGCTTCATTGCACTACCACCCAAACTCCATCTCCCTGCTAGAGAAGCACAGAAAAAACTCACTTCCCTCTCTACCATTTTACCACACTCCTGGATCAACCTGGAAAAGGAAACAGCCAGAAATAAACAACCCCACCAGCTTTTTAATGCTGTAGTCAACTGGCATAAGAAATTCTTCTTGTTTTTCACTGCCTCTTAAGGGCTATTTCCTGATCAATTTTGTCTCTCATTACAACCAGGTCTGTATTCTCAGCAAGCAACGAGTCTTCCAGCTCAATACCCAAATAAACAGCGTCTCTTCAGTATCACGGCGGGGTCACACGAACACCTGAACTAAAGCACCTCTACTGGCGCTAAATACCAACATCGCACCGCTTGACACCCAGTTCGAAAAACAGCATGAAGCTTGCCTCTTACCAAAAAAAATCACAGCTACCGTAAGCAAGGCCACAAAGTTAGCAGAGGAATCTCAGAAAACATTTCTTATTGAAGTCACAAGATCAATGCCGTGCCACATATCACAGCCTTACTTTTGTATCTTAAAGCCAGAAAGCTGCTATCTCAAAAATTGCATGTACAATTTGCAAGGATTTTGTTATGCTCCAGATGACAAATCAAGTCTGAGGGCAGGCAAAGATTTAGTTTGGCAGCACAAGTATACAGAATATCGTAGTTCAAACAGACACTGATCTGAAATAGATATGGTGAAGTACACTCTTAATTCCTGTTTAATGCATGCCTTTTTTCTTGTATACACTACACCTTTTGGGATTGCCCATCAAAAGGCCTTTAAAAGTTCTCCAGTAAATCCTGGAAAGCCCCTTGAAGAAACAGTGCATACAGCAGTGACATTTTCCTCTTCCCAAAATGTACTTCGGTCTCACTAGATCAATCTTCCTTCCCATCCTCCCCTCCCTGGCCAGCTCCTCGGTGGCTCATGCCTCTCCTCTCTGTGCAAGCCTTGTTCTTCCCGTTTGCACAGGCAGGCTCCCACAGACCTTTCCCTGGATTTCTCAGACTCATTCTGTCACTTCCACTCTCTGCGTGCTGCCTGCCTTGTGTACGAGTTTAGTCATCTAGTGCTCAAGGCTTCCCACATATTTACTTGTCTGCTACTTCTCCTCCTCTTTTCCTGCTAAAACCCTCATTTTATCTACAGGCAAAATCTCCATGAGAGTCTGTGCTCAAACTTCCCGCACGCACAGCTACACCCCCGGCTGGGAGACACAGCACAGAGAAACAGGAAAGGCCACGAGCATTTTAACCACTGCATTATCTCTGCCTGCAGCTGGAACAATCAGCAACTGCCTGATCCGTTCTCACACAGCTTCAGAGAGAGACGAAATCATTTCGTCCATCCATCTGCCCACCTCACCCCATCGTATCCCTTAGGAACTCCAGAATCCAGTACCTGCGCTTCTACAAAATTTGTCAGAGGAATAATTCCAGGGGCTTTCCAAAAAACCACAGGCCAGAGAGAGGGCAGAAGCCTGGAGAAGCCAAGGACAACTGGGTAAATGTCCTTAATTTTTCCCAGCTGCTGGCCACTCAGCAAACAGGAACACCTGACTCATCTGGCTGCACAAATAAGGACAGGGCAGACTGGGATATGGACAGCACCGGGGAGCAGCCCTGGGGAGCCAGAAGCTCCCAGGCCCCGAGGGTGGTGGGAGCCAGACAGGAGCTGTTAGGGTAGGATGTAGCAAACAACTCCTCGGGAAGCCAGGCTGCATGAATTCTCCACTTTCCAGCAAGCACAGTTTCCTATGGAAACAAAGTTTATATAATCACACTTTTCACTTGGATCCACTGGTTAATTCCAAGCACATCTGAGAGGACAGTAGATGTCTTGAAGACAGGGGTTTATATGTTTATTTGGAGCTGGCAGCTGGGGAATGCTGCAGGAAGGGCTGTGGCATTGGCTCAACAGTTGCCTGTTCCCCTTGGCCATCTGGGCAACCAGTGTGCGCACAGCTGGAAGGAGCAGGGAGCTGGGAATGCTGGGCAGGGAGGGAGGGATTGGAAGCACTGCAAAGTGGAATGGCACAGGACACAGGCAGCAGGCAGGGGTACTGATACTGAGGGTGCTGGGACCTGTAAGGAAACAGCAGGAACAACCCTCCCTTTACCTCCATCCCAGTTACTGATGTTCCACCCGACCATCGCACGTCAATGAAACGAGCTGGAAATGTTTCAGAGAGCCTTGTTCCCTTTGGAGATGAAGCCAAAGCAGTGAGAAAATCATGCAGTTTTCCTTCTCTCCTCAACATGTTTATGCCGATTCAGGCCCTAGATAACACGGGCACTAAAAATTTACCCAGGGTCGTGCACCCATCTGACATCCAGCAGCAAGGAGCCCCTCCCTGCTAGAGGGTAACACCAATCCACTTCCCCGATGCCGAGGAGAGGCAGTGGCCAATGAACCAGAGGGCAGAGATCCTGGTGCCAGAACTGAGCTGACGACTTCGTGCAAGGAAACAAAATCTACCCCACCCTTCTGAGACTTTGTACCGCAAACGGAGCCGAATCCCGTAGTGACTGTGTAGGTCAGACTTAAGGACAGGAGTCGCTTTCAAATTAAAACAAGACACAGCATTAATGCCTGTTCTGCAGTAAATACCAAGTGGGATCTATTCGCTGCAAGCCTGGAATCTACATTTTACAGTTTGCTCTGTTTGCTCTAAAGCACCACGGATGTTGCAGGACCAGGGCCTCAGTGGGCATGAACCCAAGAGCTGCAGTGCTTATGCACATCTGTATCCAGAAAGGACCCAAAGAGAGATGCCCTTTAAAAAGGCTTAAACCCACAGCTTTGACAACCACAGTCAGCGTTTCTACGAACAACACACATCTCGGTTTCCACCGCGGGACAACGACCTTTGCCAAGCAGCGAGTGGCACTCGGAGAGAGCCCACGGTGCAGAGGAGATGCTTGGAGAGGCTTCACAGCTGTGCGGGGCTCTGTCCCCGGCTCAGAGCGAGCATCCAGAAGCGGAACGAGCTGCAGGAGAGCGGATCAAAACTCACCCTTGCCCGTGCGGCCCCCGCGGAGCTCGGGCAGAGCCGGGGGTGCCCCTGAGCTGGACGCGAACCTGCCAGGGAGGGCACGGAGGGGCTGGAGCGGCTCCAGGGAAGGGAACGGAGCTGGGAAAGGGTCTGGAGCAGCAGGAGCGGCTGAGGGAGCCGGGGGGGCTCAGCCTGCAGAAAAGGAGGCTCGGGGGGACATTGTCGCTCTCTGCAACTCCCTGACAGGAGGGGGGAGCCGGGGGGGCTCTGCTCCCACGAACAAGGGGCAGGACAAGAGGACAGAACCTCAACGTGCCCAGGGTTGGTTCAGGTGGACATCAGTAAGAACCTCTCCACTGAACGCCTGGTCAGGCACTGGAAGGGGCTGCCCAGGGAGGCGGCGGAGTCGCCGTCCCCGGAGGTGCTTAAGGAAAGACTGGACGCGGCACTCGGTGCCACGGTCCGGCTGACGAGGCGGGGGTCGCTCACGGGTCGGGCTGGATGCTGTGGGAACAGTTTTCCAACCTCGCTGATCCTGTGACTCCACAGCCGCCGGTCCGGCCGCAGGGCCCGCAGGGGGCCCCGCCGGAGCCCCTCGGGGAGCAGCCGCCCCCCTTTCCTCCCGCCGCCCCCCGTGCCCGGCCCGCCGCGGCCCCGCGGCCCCGCGGCCCGTCCCCGCCCGCTCCCGCCCCTCAGGCCCCGCCGCACTCACCGCGCCCGCCGCCCGCCCGCCATGGCCCGGCCGCCACCG